>JALPQI010008346.1:0-39659 GCA_025490895.1 Thaumatotibia leucotreta | reverse complement strand
GATATTCTTGTACACACGTGTTCCTTAGGATGTAAATAACCTAATTATAACACAAACTCATTTTGTCACTTTTTCACCCCCTTCGACAAAACCTCATGTAACTCTGTAACTAAATGCCGTGACTAGGTACCTTTCCCTGTGCAAAGCCACATATATATATCGTCGCCTGGTACCCACAACACAAGCCTTAATTGAGCTTACCGTGGGACTAGGTTGATGTGTGTAAGATGTCCCAAGATATTTATCTATTTTTAATAACAATGTAGGTAAACAAGAGAACCATACAAGAAAACGTTTCATAACATCATAATTAACATGTAAGCGTTGTTTATACAAGTAATTAGTAATTATGTAGCTATTCACTCGAACAATTAATAAGGAAACAAAGGAATTTTTACAAACCTATTTGGTATATAAATGATAATCAGAGACAAAATATGAGTTCGCAATAATGTGGATATGACTCTAAAGTTGATTTAATGAATTATTTGTAGAAATTTTATTTCGAAGCTTTTAGGTAACTATTTACGTTTGTCTTTAAAATATGAGTGATAATCGTGAAAGTTTAAATCAATATTATTTACAAAGGTTTTCGTAGTGACCGGTGTCAAATTCAAATTGGCAGTTATCTGCCTATTTGATTAATTATTCAATCAACTTTGGAGTCATGTCCATATTATTGCGAGCAATGATGCACATTTAAGCAAACTCTGGTTTTAATATAAATTTATGACTCCGCAAAAATGTCAGGCGGAAACTTCATGGTTCAAAAAAATATAAAGTATTTTTTGAGAATATTTAAGGTACATTCCCTTCATGTTCATAGTTTTGGGACAACCTGTATATAATCGCCCGTCTAGAAGACACTAGATATATTATATGAAAATATTCTGCCCATACTGATTTTGAGCACCACTCTTTAAAGGTACATGCAGACCAAAAGAGCATTCGCTATCCCCCTACTCTACGAAATTCGATCGTTACACGAAACGTGATTCGTTGATTACGCGATCACGCTAACGAAATAAGATTTTTTTTTTTAAGTTTTTGTTTAAGTGTAACTTGGGGTGAGATGAAACGGTTTTTTAAATGGGGTAAGACATAATGCTACCAGCAGACGCTGTGCCAGAAGGACGACTTTTTGTCTTTCCCCATTCTGAAAATCGTTTCATCTTACCCTAATTTACCTTATGTTGTGATGTTTTTATGTTTATTTGGACACAAACGGTATATATTATATTTCTTATAATTGAACTGCGTTATGGAATAACAAACTAAGCGACAAAATCGAAAAAATAGGTTTTATATACAGGTCGAATAACAGTATAAAAATCTATGTAGACAATTTTTGTAGCCAAAAACCATGTCCAAAGCCTTATTATAAGAGGTAGAATTAAGCGTCAATTCAAAATATGTTAGATGAATAAATACAGCATTCTTTTTAAGTATAACTGTACTTTTAAAGACATTACAGTTTCTCAGTGAAAACGGTAATTTTTACTTTCAAATTCACTTACTACACTCAATTCAAATTTCCAATCTCTGGATCTCTCTAATCTCTAATTTTCTCATTTTTACCAATTGTCGGTTGATCGCTTATTCCATAACACTGTCCAATTACAAGTATCGGTACAAATTTCATAAACTAATCCAGTTGTCACTCATTAATAAATCAAATGAATTTAAAATAGAGTGAGATGATTATTTAGTAAACTAACAGGAACAGTCGGCAAGTCTCAAAATTTAGTTACAATTAATAGAATTAAATGAATTTCGGAGATTGCGTCTAAACAATTGGTTAATGGTTAGGTAAGAAGCGATGATATTTCACGCTTTAAATTAACTAACGAGACAGCAAACATAATTAATTTGGGAAAATAAATTGTTACTAAGTCTGCAAGCTTTTGAAAGGAGATAGACCTGTTAGGTACTTCTTTTTGGTAAAGGAAGTGTAGAACAATTGGTCTTTACGCCGTGTATTCTGCCGAGGAGCTGATTTAATAAACAAAAACAATTAAAGCCACATTCTGCCTTGACGTCTGACCCTTTGACGCATTTGAACCTATGTCACTTTAAGGATGGAGACAAAAGAAATTATGTTAAATTATTTTTCACGGCACCCTGAAACTACATCAAATTAAGAAATAATAAAACAGGTAGAGAAAATTTAAATACCTTATCTGAAAACCTCAAAACACTTTTTTTATTCGGTTTTTTTTTCAAAATTGTACAATCAACACTACAACTAACCTAAACTATACCTAATATTGGCCCTTGTGGCATTGTACCGAGAATGCTGGCTGCATTTCCTTGCTGTGTCATAATACTGATGCGTTTGCGACTGCTCGCTACTTTTCATTCTTTTATATGGCTTACCTATATTGTGTCCCACTGCTAGTGAAAGGTCCACTCTCAAAGTTTATGAAATGAAATGTTTATAATATATGATACAGGTAAATTCACTAAAGATCAGATTCGTGCCAGAATGGAATGAATGAAATGAATGACATTTACCATTGTGTGTATATATGCAGTTGTCGTATACCTGTACCTGTACCTACTGTCAATTTGACATCCACACATAGATACTTTCTGTCACTAACTCGATCCATTCGTGCCAGCTTTCGTGAATTTACCTGTATAGGTGAAAAACTTAATAAAGTCACCTGTTGTATGTGTGAGTGACGTGTTCGAATAGGCATTTGTTTTGTTTGTGTTACTAATTTCAAATATGTGTTCTCTATTCGAATACGTCACTCACACGTACAACAGGTGACTTTCTTAAGTTTTTCACCTATAACAATAGTTGCACGTCGGAATTAATGTTACAGAAATCACATACAATTAAATACACAGTACGATAAAAGAATAAAGTCTCTACTATCTATCTATTCAGCCCATGTCCACCCACTGCTGGCTATAGGCCTCTTCTTTATTACGCAACTTTCCTCGGTCCTGTGCTAGTCGCATCCACTGCTTGCCGTTCGGCAGATGTCGTCGGACCATTTTGTCAGTGGTCTCCCGGAAGGTATTCTTGAAAGAATAAAGTAAAAGAAAAAGTAAGACAACACACGCAATGCAGTTATACTAGGTATATCTCACAAAGTATAAGGTCATTGTAGATTAATGATTAATCATAAAACATTTGCTCATGGAGCCATTTTTATTCGACAACTTACAAAAGTTTAGCGCATGCTCCTGCCAATTGCTACGAAAGGAGTCCAAGTCATCCCGCCGTCTCGTTTTTGGTCTGCTCGGCTACCCTGTGATGTCCTGTAGCCGTACCACGAGTTGGAAAGTAAAGGATACGTTAGGTTTTAATCGATACGTAATGCATTATATTGCGCTCGCATTTATGTTAGAGCGAACACGATGGCCTGCTTTACGTATAGAGTAAAACCTAACGTTACCGATACTTGCAAAGTCTTGGTACGGCTGCAGCAGCTAGTTTGGCCATGACTCGTAGGAGACATGTCCTTACATTCATGGCGTGATAACCCAAAGTGGATATTTTATTCCAACACAAGAATACGCCACTTTACGCGGTCTAGACATCTGAATAGCGGTGTAGACCGTGGTAACCCTCTTGGTTGCATAATCTTCTCTTTTTCTAATTAAGAGCCAGGCTCTTGTCGGTGGAGTAGACGCCATTCCCTTCGATGTTCTGCTAATGTTTTGAGCTCCTGGTACGACCACCACCACCATCAGCCTATGATAGTCCACTGCTGGACGTAGGCCTCTCCTATTTATGCGTATAGACGCATGAGGAGGTAAATGCCCATAATCGCCACGCTGGACAAGCGGATTGGCAATCGCAGTAATGTGTTCACTATGACGACACTGCTGCCCATCATCAATCTTTTGTCAAATAATGGTCAGTGATGGTGGTCAGTGACAATTCAAGCCCTTAGTCAACTCTTAAGTCACCCGCAGAAGGAGTTGGGGTGGTGACAAATGTATTCTTACTACCGTCACCACACGGCCCTAACCGGCCTGGTACAACACTACATTAATTTTATCCTTCACTTGGTCCAAAAATGCTCGCCTTGGTCTCCCTTTTCCCTTCCACTTTTCCTTCAATTACAGTTTCAATATAATTGTCATGTCATAACAAGTGCCACAACATAATTCCTCGTCTGTTTGCTACATAATAATTTAAATAAATAATTATTCAAAAATATACAGAATCGTTTCAAATATATGATCACACTTGACTCCAATTAGTATCCACGTATTTACCCACTTGAAGCTATAAATCGCGTACATGTAATAATTATGAGCTCATTTAAAAAATCATCTTAGGTTAGACCATACACATTTAAACCTATGTTTTAATCATAGATATAAGTTAAATATTTACGTGTATTTTTGTTAAAAACAGGAAAACATTATTTAATATTATTAAACCAAAATAATGTAAATAATTTCACTACACATATTTTCAGTGAATTTTCACGATTGTGACATGTAATAAGTTATTTCCTTTTTGATGCTAAAACGAGCTATACCTACTTTAATCCCACTGGTAGAGTGACATGTGTTTTGACTTTTATCACAATTGTTCTCCCTTTATCACATTCCAAAAACAAAATCATCTGGTACTGTTTTTCGCCCATTAATTATCGGCTCGGGGTCTGAAGTCCAGTCATACGAGACCAGGAAGCACCCACAGGTGAGTTTATTTATTCATTAATCATGGTTTTAATATTATTACAGTTATACTCTTTATTCATTTTTCATCTTGGGTTAGGTGTTTTACAATATGATTATAAAGGTAAAATACAACAAAACACATAAACACATTATAGAAAACCTAACCTAGAGTGCCGCCGGCAGCGGAGCGGGCCCAAGCTGCCGGTGGTTAGGGCTGCAGGGAGAGGAACCGCCGGACTATGCGCGCCGTATCCAGGATTAGGGTGTTTCTATCATTTCGTGCAAATTGGGAGAATTTGGGAGAATTTTTTATTTTAATTTTTTTTTTGTGGCAATGGTAAGACTTACGAAAAAAAACATTAATCTATAATACATTTTCAATTGTACGCAAAATTGACCGATTAATGAGCAAAAGATTTTTCCAAAAGAAATGGTAATGACGTATAGAATATGGGAATGAAAAGGCGATGTTGGTAATGATAGGTCAAAAAAAGAAATAACGTAGTCGAAAGTTTAAGTTTGAATTTTGAGATCTTTTAATGAATTACTTGTTATATTTGGAATATACCTATTGAAACTGTAGTTTTGAATATTACTTGTTAGGTACTTTCAACAGTCAGGTACATGATAAAAAACGAGAATGGTAATTAACATAAGATGGCGGCAAGAATTTAATAATGAAATTCATTACCATAATTTTTAGTTCATTACCATTTTCTTTAGTATGTTAACAGTAAATTTCGGTAATGACAAGAATGGTAATGACTTTTCCTTACCTTTTATAGATTAACTCTTTAAAAATAAATGTAATTGCAGGTCCATTCATTCACTAAGCATTCGAATAGAATATTCATTATTTAAGTATTCACACTTCACAGTTCAATAAAACACTTAAAAATTTATATCAAAACAGTGTAAACGGTAATGAAAACAAACTGTACCAAATCCAAAACTCCGCCGCGATATATTTTTTCATAAAAAAATGGCACACGTCCGTCTTGTTCACTGTTTACTAGTCGACTGAGGTGGGGATCGCGGACAGAGGGAACTTCGTATAGAATAACATTTGTAATGCCTACTGGCCAATTCCGTTGTTGCAAACTATATATATGGTAATGAAATTATTTTCTTGACGAAATGATTTTGCTGCAGTGGATTTAAATATTCAGTGTTAAAACTGTTAAACCACTAAACTTTCATTCCCTTATAAATACTTCATCTAAATTAAGTGGTTGAATCAAAGTAGTACATGTAATAGTTATGTAATTCGCTCTCAAATCTGTAAATCTAGGTTCTGACCGGTGATGGTAATGAGTTTTTAGCATGTTTATATTTTATTTATATATTTTATGTTACAATAATAGAATTAATTTTAGATGCTAAGTATACCTATGAACCTCACGCAACATATAAAAAATATTTGAAATGAATTTAGGAGTTAGTTTATTTTTTATTTCAGCAAACATATGATTTGCACGAAATGATAGAAACACCCATTACCGCTTTCAGTACAGTTATTATTATTATTACTCCATTCATTTGTTGCCGGTCCTTTAGGAACCTATAATATTTTTGTTTGAAGAAAGTAGATAGTAAAATTTCCACTTAGAAACACGGCAGAGTTCATGTCAGTTTAAGTTAGGAAGTTAATTATTATAAATCGATATATTTGGATTTTTAATTCCATGAATGTTCATATTTTACATAAAGAGTGGTGGATGCGAGGATTTTTAAAAAGTTTGATTCTAGTGGCAATAGTTATTACATACCAACAATACTAATTACATTTATTTAGAAACAATAAAACAAATAGACAACTATGAGTATTTCGTTACACTGGTCCTTATAAGTAGGTAATAGTTATAATTATAACCCATTTCTTTTTTTTCATTCCCGCTATGAAGAACATAGCTAAACAACAAGGACTCTAGAACAGCTCCCCTAGGCACTCCGCGAATCACAATAATATAAGAAAGGATTCGGTTTATCTAGCGGAACGCTGTTATCTTGCTGAAATCATTGTTAAAATATAAAATATTGCAATTTCAAACGAGCATCAAATAGTTGAGTTATACTCGTAGCTTATATTTCCGCAAATATATTATTTTAAGCAGTAACGGAGCTTTAACTATGTCGAAGGCTTATAAAAAATCCACGAGTAGAGTTACTTCCAATTTATCCCGTATCTGGATATCAAGGAATAATATTTCTACCTTCAATCAAAGAATGATCAGTGACACTTCAATCCCTTAGTCGACACTTACGACACCCAAGGGAAAAGTTATGGTGGTGACAAATATATTCTTACTGCCGTCACCGTTACTTTTATACTTAATCATTATTTGTTACAGTGTTAACAATGGCTCCAAATGCTCGCGATGCTGAAATCATTAGAGAAGAGGCCTCCGAGCGACTGGTTGCTCCTCAGGCCTCTAAAATGAAATTCGAGCCCTCCTACATAAATATTGCCATGTTCACATACTTCCATATAGCCGGACCTTACGGATTATATCTGGCCTTTACTGAAGCAAAATGGGCAACAGTAATTTTAGGTAGGTATGCTAAATTTAATATTCAGTACCTACAATATATTTTTGCTGGTGGTAGGACCTCGCGTAGGGTCCGCCCGGATAGCTACCACCGTCTTACCCGTTAATCTGCCGCTAAAAAATATCAGTTTTTGCACTGCTGTGCTTCGGTTTAGGGGTAAGATAGCCGGTGTAATTACTGGCATAGATAGAAGCAATCCATCTAATTCCCCAGGGTAGGCAGCGCATAGGCGATTTTTTGGTCACTGTTTTCATGGGCCTCAGTTCCTGCTTTCCATCAGGTGGGCTGAGAGCTCAGCTCACTTCATCATATTAAAAAAAAAGTACTTATTAGAATGATCAGCTATCTGCAAGGAGGATCTTAGACTGATACTTAATTTAGAAATAGGAATACATTTTCGGCATTTGCAATGCAATTATCCTAACTAACCTACTCTAAATATAATACGATCTTGTCTTATAGGTCGGTTTCAAAAAAATTACATACCTAGTTAAAGGCATTTAATGAATTTTACATTTTATATAACAACTTTTGGCAGTGAAAGAAGGCGACAAATTCATATTTTTTATGGGCGATACCAATACGCGCCTTCGTTTTTTAAATATGACGCCTTTTTCTATTGCTAAAGGTTGTTAGTAGTTAGTTTGTTGTACAGAGTACACACTATAATTACGATCACTGACTTTCGTAACACAATCGACGCGATCGGGATTTTTGTTTTAATTAAGGCGTTAACTATGTACATTTTTTTTTGCAATAAGACCTTTGTACTGTTGAGGTTGTATAACAATCCTCTAAATTACTGGTTACTTTAGGATAAATTCTGTATTTAAATGAATGTCATATAATCAACATAATAAATAAAATAGAAAAATGTAACAGTCACCTCTGAGGCTCCAGCCTCCGGGTCGCTGTGCCGCGTAAATATTAAATAAATTCTTCTTCTTCAAAGTCTACCCCTAAGTCTTCTTATTACACCTGCACCTCCCACAGTACCAAGGATGCATTTCCTTGCTGCATCATTAATTTAGAAAATGATCTCTTTAAACCCCTTTTGTTTCACAGCCATCATCCTTCACCAGGCAGCTATTGTTGGGGTCACAGCGGGTGCCCACCGACTCTGGGCCCACAGGACTTACAAGGCCAAGCAACCGCTTCAGGTCCTACTCATGCTGCTTCATTGCTTCGCCTGCCAGTACTCTGCCTTCCACTGGGCAATGAACCATAGACTCCATCATAAATTTTCTGACACTGACGGAGATCCTCATAATGCTACGAGGGGTTTTTTCTTTTCTCATATCGGATGGCTTTTGGTCAAGAAGCATCCAGAAGCAAAAAAGAGGATAAAGACTATCGACGTGTCGGATCTTAAAGCGAATCCAGTGTTGATGTTTCAGAAAAAGTAAGCATTCCTTGCCCCTTCTTAAGCTTTACAAATTAATATTTATCGGGCATATTTCTTGATAGTTCTTGACTAACAAAGGAATCTCTACTACTAAAGAAATACTAAATGTTTCATTAACCACTGAAAACCTCAGGCTTCTCATTTATATAAATCGTACTGAACAACTTTGACTAATGAAACCAACCAAGACATCGTGAAATATGAAACCACATAAGTTTAATCTATTCTTTAATCTTTAGTATTGAAGTTATAGTTAAGAGAATAGCAGATCTGCTTCATTAGGTACAATAGATTGATTTTATCAAGTAGACGCTTATTACGCTTACGCTCGCGACAGGTTAATTAATAATCACGCAATCAACAAACTTGTGTCAGTTGTGTCTTTACTTTTCTAAAGGTAACCAAGCAACTGGATGCTGGTACCTACTGAAAAAGCCCGTAACGGGTAAAACCTGTCAGTTTTATTATCACGTAGCGATACCTATCTTACATCCCTTTCTTTTTCAGATATTCAACCCCATTCATCGGCACCATCTGCTTCATCCTACCTACTCTCTTACCCATGTATTTCTGGAATGAAACCTTCACCTCAGCCTGGCATGTGACCATACTCCGAGCGTTAATCACTCTTCACGTGACCTTCCTCGTGAACAGTGCTGCTCATGCTTTCGGAAACAAGCCTTACGACAGAAACATAACTCCTTCCCAGAGCATATCAATATCCTTAGCAACTCTAGGCGAGGGATACCATAACTTCCACCACGTATTCCCTTGGGATTACAGAGCAGCAGAACTAGGCAACAATGCTGTGAACTTCACAACATTGTTCATAGATTTCTTCGCATGGCTAGGATGGGCATATGACATGAAATCAGTAGGCAATGACGCCATAGCTAAGAGGATGGAAAAGACTGGAGATGGAACCAATCTTTGGGGTTGGGAGAATAAAGGCATGCCTAAAGAACATGAAGAGATGGTCAAAGTGTCTTATAAAGCAGAAAGATTTCGCTCATAATCCATACTGATTTGCGTTACGCTCGAATTTATTGTGTTGTAGTGTCCCAGTTTAATATAAAGTATCTACGAATGGTATAAGTCACATAATCAACTGGACATCATGTCGGCTCATCAATTCAAGAAAAAATTAGATGACCTGTGATCTATTTTTATTATAACTAGTTGGTTCTTGACTTCATCAGTGCAGATTATGGTGCAGATGTTAAATGACTGATTTCATTTGCGAATTAGAAAAACGAACATTTTTAAAGCTTCCAATAAACTTGTCGGTTTTAAGTAAGGCTGTTTTATTTCATTTTCTACAAGATACAGAACATTCTAGATTAACCATCATCCAGTCCCAGCTAATGTTCAAGGATCGGACAAATGCCCGTTATTTTGAAAATATGACCCTGTTCCGTACGGTAGAGACTTCCTTTATCATGATGTTAAATTTTCAAATAAGAATAATGTTCTTAATAACACTAATGATCAAAACTCAATATCAAAATTCTAAATCGTTTATTGGTCACAAATGTCACAATCATGATGTGTACAAGTAAGAAAGAATTGGAATCTCCTAAACAGATACTTAGTGTTAGTGTTTTTAAAAAAATATCTTATACTAACTACTTTTTATTTTATTTGAGGTTCGGCTTTTGTCAGAATTACGCTACAATGGTCGTGTTTTTGAGACAATTGTAATTTTAATCCGTAAAAAAAGTAGCTAAGCGGTAACCGTAGCCTATTGACGCTGGAAATAGAAGAAACAGTATTTTTTACAAATATCACAGCTGTCACCATGGTATAGGGCCAGGTGGCTTATCATGGTCACGTTTTTACCGTTTATCGTAACGCGTCAGTTTCGCACTTTTATACTTGTTAGAACGTGACGGCAACAACGACAAACGAGTAAACGGAAACGGCACATCACTAATCATGTGACAACGAAGTTCGTAACAACTACACATGGACTATGCCTCCATTTATTTTTTAAAGTTTGAACCCGTTGATTAATGAAATTTGTAGTTATGAATGTTATGATATAATTCTGTCTCGAAAGCAATAGGTAAATATAAGTACTAAGTAGGTACTGTAATATTTTTTACTTTTGAATTTTAAACAGACCGTAAATGACGCTCACTGAGACTTATTTTTAACCGGAAAAGTCAATTTACCGGACAAAGCGAAAAAATACTAATCCTACCGCTACAAAAATACTATGATTATACCTATTGATTATCTAGTCTAAAAATCTAACATAAGCTAAACGTGCCAATTTACTATAAAAACCTAATTTAATTACACATTCCACTTATCGATTCAGACATCTGTAACATTAGTGTAAAAATACACAGATAATATCGATAAAATTTATGTTAAAACTTTATTGCATTTTAAACGTTTCTATCGATTTGGCAAGAATTAGTATAAATCGACGTCTGATAGTTTTAATCATGCTCAGTTCATGTTTATACTTTAGTTGTCATATAATTTAAAATATAGGTAATTAAAATGGATATCAGCATAATTATCTGTGCCTTTGCGCTAGCAGTTCAAGTAAGTGTTTCATGTTATAATACCTAATCCGTACGTCAGAAAACGAAAAAAAAACAAATATGGCTGACTTTCAATGGCATTTGTTGTCTTAGACACATAACGTGGAACACATTCGCAAATCTATTTTTACAAACACACATTTTTAGTGCAAGATTTTAGGTTTATTTACATTTTTTCCGTTTTGTACTGGCGCGCATAACAGTTTAAACGGTTTTCTGTAATTTGATTACATTCAATATGAGAATGATCTAATGACCTTGTCTTCGAAGGTCGAGGTTACCGGTTGAATCCCGGTAAGTTCCTCTCTTTGTGTTCATCGCAAATATTTTTGAATATTAATCAAGTTTCCTTTCGTGTTTTTAATTTCTAACTTACCGTGGTACTAGGTCAAATTATGTCAAGATTTTCATATAACTTATTTATTTATTTAATTCCAGCCAATCACCGCTCTCTACGACGATAGCGCCCCCACCATAGCTTTCACTAAAACGATAACCAACAACGAAGCCTGTCCTATAACGATCACCTGCACTTGCCCCATCGCACCATCCGGCGTTTCCCTTCTCTCCGATCTCGGTATACGTGGGCAACTGGCCGTTTCTGGGGCAATGCCGTTCTTAAGCGCGGTGAAGCTAGATGGGACAATTTCGTCAACGGGGAGAGGTACTGTGGAGTACGCATGCGGGGATAAAGATGGCGGCATTATAACACAGGAGACTGGGAATCCCTGCGGACCTAATGCTAGAAACAAAGACGGTTTGACTGTGGAAAACCTGGCTATGGTTAGGTAATAAAAATCGTCACAAACAAACATTAATATTAAGTTACTCTATTTATTAATACTTGTAAGACATCATTAGAATAAAGTTACACACAAGTTACAAAAGTAAATGTCTTTTTATTACATATTTATCTACGACTTTTTCATATTTCCCTTGCATACGCCCAACCGACATACATATGAAAAAGTGTCTCCGTATCCGGACACTTTTCATACGAGGAAACATTAATTTGAATTTAAGTATATAGTCATTATTGTGTACAAAGTGAAGTCCAGGGAATAAAGTGATTACGGACAGCCACTACCACTGATTATATGGTGACTGTAGTAAAAATACATTTGTAACCACCCCAACTCCTTCTGCGGGTGTCGTAAGAGTGGACTATTAAGGGATTGAAGTGTCACTGACCATTATTTGATAAAAGATTGATGATGGGCAGCAGCGTCATCATAGTGGACACACTACGTACTGTGATCGCCAATCCGCTTGCCCAGCATGCCGATTATGGGCATTAACTCCTAATGCGTTCATTCGCATAATTAAGTAAAGAGCAGTGGACTATCATAGGCTGATGATGTATGTCCTGGCAGCGACTACCTACTAACGCCACTAATCTCGCAGCAAAACTAAACATTAACACAATCGACAAGCTCACCCCCATATTCATAAGCGTCTCCTAACTTAGCAAGCCTTTAAGTACTGCTTGTAGCTTTCGGTCTTGTAACCGTATTGATAAGACCGAAAGGGACAAACAATACTTATGGGCTTGCTATGGTAGGAGGTTACACCCTTATTCATAAATCGACCGGGCCTTACATTCATACTAAAATCTTCGCCTGTTCGCGCAGAGATTTTATTTGGGTTCTGTTCCTCCGAAGGTCAAATGTCTGCCCTCTATGGGCCAGACGGCCAGACGAAGTTATAGATTATTTAGAGACCAAGATAAGAAAACTTTTAAGTAAACTTTGTATTGCTTATTTGTTTATTTATATGTACGTCGTGCGAATAGTCAGCTGACGCACTTTCGTCCGTGTATTAAACGCATATAAGCGATCGTAGTGATGTCGTACTTTAAAAAAATATTAGAAATGTATGCACACATCCTGTGTGATTACCATGAAGCTGCCGTCGCGTTTTTGATCTCCATTCTGTTACGGATTATTTTTGAATTATGTGTAAATAGTTCTCGGCCACCTGGATGTTTAGCCAAGTTGCCAATCGCTAACGCTTAGTAGCGTATCGTAGTTTTCCCTCTCTATCACTCTTACATATTATTGCGACAAAGACAGTTAGCTGCCTTTCGCTTACGTTTGTCCTGTTCCACAAAATTTGTTGTACAAAAAGTATTCAATACGTACTTAACTATATTATGTTACGTTTTCAACCAACATGACATACTAAGGCAATATCATTGCCATTTTTATCATTTAAATACCGAACAGATAACCCACAATAATCAATGCAACATCACGTTCAATATCAATATTATGACATAGATTACCGATATGACTAACAAGTGCATTATGACATTTTGATTACAGTGAATGCTGATTTAAGGCCACTTTGTAATTATTTTGTTTTGTTTTTAAGCAGTAGCTTATGAGGAAGAGGTTCGCAATTCGACTGAATTTGTTTTCGTAATGTAGACATGTTAGGTTAGAGTAGCAATGTAGGTACAATTTGATGAACGAAAATTATATATAATAAATATTCTCGAAAATTTCCGATAATTTTCATGAGAATTTAAGAGTAAGTTTTCATTGAGAATGTTTCCATGAGAACTTATAACAAAGTGTTATGAAGAATTTAGTATTTCACAATTGAGTAAACAAAGCATAAAACATACCTTAAAAGGCATAAACAATAATAATAAGGAAAGTAGTAAGGAAGGTCGTCAGGTGTAATTGGAAGCACGTTGAACCGGCAATCCGAAGGAAGCGGCTTCGAATCCCGTGACAACCAGAGTCCTTCGCAGTTGATTTTTCAATGGTGAGCACATCTGTTACGACATTGTGGGAAAATAGTAATAGTTTTGGCATTATTACATTGCTTGTAAAATTTAAATTGCCGAGAACATTCTCTATAGAAATTTTGCAACTTATGAAACTTCTATTCGGTACATTGCTAGGTTAGGGTGCATTCAAACCGGAGATATTGAGTCACTCTAAAGGTGCATTCAAACCAAAAGAGCATTCGCTATTCTAACCCCCCACTCTACGAAATTCGATCGTTACACAAAACGTGATTGGTTGATTTCGTAGAACGGGGAATAGAACAGCGAATGCTCTTTTGGTTTGAATGCACCTTTAGAGTGACTCAATATCTCCGAGAATAGTGAACCGATTTTCAACTGTTTTTTTGAATCGAAAAGGTATAACCTTGAGATGGTCCCGTTGGCACCAAGTTGAGGTTGGAGAAATCAGTTGAACAGTTTAAAATTTTTTTTTGGTTATATTCATTTTTTTTTTTTATCTGAAATAGGCTTACACTACTTGGACACAGACTAGCCAAGGGCAGAGACACTTCGAGTGAGTTGCCCAGAAGGTGCCTATTCACCCTTGACTTGAAGGTTGACGGGTTATATGATCTCGGAAATATAGGTGCCGGCAGGGAATTCCACTCCTTGGCAGCACGCATAAGGAAAGAAGACGCAAAGCGCTTCGTACAAACAAATGGAATATCTACCAAGTAAGGGTGGAACCCGGCCGTGCGTCTAGAATTTCGATGGTAAAATGGGGATGGCGGAATAAGCTCATGAAGCTCTTGAGCACACACCCCGAAGTACAGATATCTATGATAATCGACAAAATATAAATGAAAAAAAGATTTGAACCGTTTTCTTCAACATCCCATCATCACGGTTTGTTTTGGATTTGGTTAAAAAAAGAATTATCGAAATCGATTGAGGTGATATTAAATTATTGGTCCATTTGTCGTGCATATCATCATCATCATCACAGTCATCGGTACGCTCAATTAAAAATTGTGCAATGGGTAACAAGCAATACTTAATACTATAAGTAGATACCCCGTGACAACCAGAGTCTTTCGTAGTTGATTTTTTCTTTAAGTAGATACTTAAATACGTAGAAGGCGACCATGATACAGGAACAAATCTTTTTCTAATAAATGTAGAAAGAAAGGTCCTATCGGTATCCAAACTCTCGACCTTAGTAGAATCCAGGAATTAAGATATTTTTCATATTTCAATACATCAAATAGTTTATATTGTGCCCTATTAATTATATTTTTAATTAGGGAAGATAAAGATACGTGCATGTTTTCAATTTCTTAAGTGTCTTATTTTAAAAATAAAATTACCCATTGTTTTTTCCTTTTTATTGCCATTTTAATTCGTAATAAATAGTATTGTATTCTATTAAATTAAATACCCTTTAATCGTTAGGTGTTTAGGTACGAGTATTGATATTACATTTTTTTTTTCGTTTTTAAAGCATTTAGTTAGCATAGCTTTTTTTTACTTTTGATTATTATAACATTAATTAAACCTTCAAGCAACATTCTTAATTATTTACGATCTGGGAATTATCTAGAGTGAGAGTTCAGAACATTCTCAATATTGCGAGAATATAAGTACTTTACTTACTCGAAAATTTCATCCGATCTTACATTAGATCAGATCTTAGTCGAGTGCAGCTTACCTAACCTACTAGAGATCGTAAATGTAATCGTACATATAATTACCTTCATTTTAGCGATATAATCAAATGTCGATGTCAAAATTACATCGACGACACGAATACCAACGTCATAATAATATTGTTTCTCATTTTCAACGATTTATTAAAAAAAAGGTCCATAAATAACAAACACAAATATAAATAACAGTTAAAAAAGTTTTGTCAAACGGTTGCAACAGTTTTGTTTGACGATAATGTAAAAATTGAAATTAAAATTGTGTCTAATAATAGAAATAATTTAATAAATAAATAGCACAATATGCCATTAAATGGATCACCACTGTTATTGTTTTTATGAAAGCATTATTTTGATATGAATTCACCTAGCTACCGTATTTAATGTACGTATAATCGTGTGTATAATTACATGTGTAGATTTCAGCGATAGAATTAAGTATCGAGGTCAGAATTCTGTCGATTACGCGAAGACCAACGTCACAATAATATTACCTATTACATTTTCAACGCTTTATTAAGAAAAGGTCCTTAAATAACAAACACAAAAATAAATAACAGTAAAAAAAGTTTATTAGGTACTCGTAAAATCACTAGCAGCCACAACTACCGCAGGAATGGTTGACGTAGCCCGTACCCGCTGACGGTACCGCGCCATCCACCGCAACCACTCCGTAAACTGGGAAGCAACCGGTTACCCGGATAGTGCCGCCGATGGGTTGGTCGCCGGTTACGATCATTATTTGGATACTAGGGTAATAAATAGACTATCGCGAACAAAAAAAAAAACATTTTTTTTTTTATCAGAAGTTGTTACTTTAAAACTGGGTACGCTTTTGGGATTGGTTTTTACTCTCTTGCACTCGTGTTATACTCATATAACTGGTTGTTTCCCTTTCACACGCTTCCTTTCTCTATTAAGCGCTAGCGCGGATTCTAAAATTGTGAACCACTCTTATTGTTTTTATGAAAGCATTATTTTGATACGACTGCACCTAGCTACTACGTAATGTACATTATAATCGTATGTATAATTACCTATGTAGATTTTAGCGATAGAATTAAGTATCGAGGTCAGAATTCTGTCGATTACGCGGAAAACAACGTCACAATAATATTACCTAGTACATTTTCAACGCTTTATTAAGAAAAGGTCCATAAATAACAAACACAAATATAAATAACAGTAAAAAAAGTTTATTAGGTACTCGTAAAATCACTAGCAGCCACAACTACCGCAAGAATGGTTGACGTAGCCCGTACCCGCTGACGGTACCGCGCCATCTACCGCAACCACTCCGTAAACTGGGAAGCAACCGGTTACCCTGATAGTGCCGCCGATGGGTAGGTCGCCGGTTACAGAGACATCGCCGCATTGGAGGGATGGGACTACTTCGGTCATAACTTGGTTGCAGGGCTCGATGATGACGTTTTTGCACTGGTTGGCTGGTAGGAAGTTGTTGCCGAGCTGGAGGATAGGGCCGGCTAGGGCGTGCTAGAAAAAAAAATATCATGAGACAATGTTTTACTAATCAACCTATGGCCTATCCCACAAAACTTTACAAGCGTACAATTCTACAAAATTGTATAGATTCCCATACAAAAAGTTAAAGCTTTTGTAGAATTGTGCTCTTGTAAATTTTGTAGTTTTGGCCCCAATTAAGGGTAGCAAGCAATATATATCACTATAGATACTGAAATACCTACAAAGAATCATAGAAAGCGATCATGATTGAGAAACCAATGTATTTGTGATAAATACGAGTATAGGTACTAATAAATGTCCTATCGAGATTCGAACCACTAGAATGCAGGAATCAGTAATTAAACAATTTCAAGATACTGGCATGTCTTTAAATGTCTTAGTTATCTTATTAATAAAATAAAATTACCGATATAAATTACCTATTGTTTTTTATTTCTCATTGTAGTTTTAATATTTAATAAGTGTGATTAGTATTCTATTAAATAAAATACCTTTGATCGTTAGGTACGACTATTTATATTAAGTTTTTTTTTGTTTTTAAAGCATTTAGCTTGTTTGCCACCAACGTGGTATAAAAAAAAAAAAAAAAAAAAAATTAGATGGGATAGCCTATTAAATTTAATACTTTTGATTTTAATAGCATTAATTAAACCTTCAAGCAACATTCTTAATATATTACGATATGGGGATTATCTAAGTTATATTTTTTTGTAAATGATTTAAATAATTTACATTTTTGTAAGGTCCAGTTTACCATAGTAGATTTAGCGGACTTGGTCATAAAACACGTGGACGGGCTATACAACTGAAACTAACTATTCATAATCGCTTTAGATAAATATTAAAGCTATAACAATTCAATTTAAGATGATTAGAAACGTATTTCAATTACTTACTTGTAATAAAAACGCTTGAAAGCACAAAAATACTACCGCCACCCGACACATTTTTGAAAAGTATTGACATATAATATTGAAACATTAACTTTTATACAGTTCATGTGTTATCGCTCTTTTAGTTCTCTGTGAAATTACTTACGTAATTTTGAGCAAACGTATGGAAATAATTATCTTCGTTTGTTATGAAATTTAATATATAGGTAGCAATTAAATTTAAAGGAAGTGTATTGGTTGTAAATTATACTCAAGAAATGTAAGGCTACAGTCTAAATACTAAAATAAGCGTAGGCGTTTAGTTCAGCGATTTCACACGCACATATATTATGCTGCCCTGCTAAGCGAAATAGCGATATCTCAAAAATAGAGGCATTTGGAAATGGAATCGTCAGCTAGATAATTTTAGGTGTATGTTTCAGTAAAATTTTATTTTTAGATATCGCTATTACGCTTAGCAGGGCAGTATGGGTGAATTGCAAAAAAAAAACTTTAAATTAAAACGAAATTTTATTTCATAATTTTTACAATACAATACAATACTCTTTATTGCACACCTCGTAACATAAAAAAGAAGATAACAAAAAATTCGAATCTTAAAGGTAGAGGTAACACAACAGGCGGTCTTATCGCTAAAGTGCGATCTCTTCCAGACAACCTTTGGGCAATGAAACAATGCAACCAGTAAAAAAACAGTAGGTGATGCAAGACATGAAATAAGGAAAATAAATAAACAAGTTTATTAATTACGACAGTTTAATAAATATACACATTTATAAGTAAATATATTAAACGTACATATATTTATATAAGACTATATAAGATGAAAATTTTGTACTGTGAAGTTAAATTTTTCTGTAGGTATCTAACAACTTTGGGCACTGAAAACAGCGCTAATCCTAATTTTCTATGACCGGTCAACAATAAGAACCTATATTATTTATATTTACCCCCTTTTACTACTGCCTAAGGATGTTGGGCAGAGTATATCACATAGTTTGTACACTGTTAAAAATTAGGGAATTTTACAGACGAAAAAATTACAGAATTCTGTAAAATTACATCATTTTCACAGAAAATTTGTAATTTCACATATTTTTCATTAATTTTACAAAAATAAATTTAAAATTGATGAAAAATATGTGAAATTACAATTTTTTCTGTGAAAATGATGTAATTTTACATTTTTTCGCCTGTAAAATTCCCTAATTTTTAACAGTGTATGACTAACTTTCGTAAAACAATTGACGCGATCGTGATTTTTGTCTTTTTTGTTTTGATTTAGGCCTGAACTATTTTTTTTTGTATTCGACCCATATCATCTAGCTAGTTGAGCTACTCTCAGTCTACTGCTGGGCATAGGCCTCTCCTAATAACCTATGCGTATACGCACTAGGAGATAAATACCCCACGCTGGCAAGCGGGTTGGAGATCGTAGTAGTGAATTTACTCCACTGTGATGATACTGCTGCTCATGATCAATCTTCTATTAAGGAATATAGCCAGCCTCCGTGACCTAGTCGGTAGTCTGCCTACGAAGCTGGAGGTTCTGTGTTCGAATCCCAGTGAGGGCATTTTTGTGTATTTATTTATCACAAATATTTGTTCCTTGGCTGTCTATATATTTAAGTATTTACGAGTATATGTATCTATAGCTATTATATATGTCGTCGCTTGGTAGGTCGGTCAAAATTATTTTCGTTGTCTTGTTTCATACTACTCTGTCGCACTTTTAGTTGCTGTCTCGACAGTATATTAAAAAAATCCGGTACACTTGTATTTATTTTAAACGCTACATTTTAATCCATACATCAAAAATTGAAAATAAAACATCATCTCATACAAAAATCACAACTGTGTCACGTTTTGTTAGGGACACAAAATAAGACAACGAAAAGAATTTTGACCCAGGTACCCAAATCCCACATCACAAGTCTTAATTGAGCTTACCGTGAGACAAAGTCGATTTGTGTATGATGTCTCAAAATATTTATTTATTTTATTTATCCGCCTTACTTACTACTAGTAGTAAGCCTCGCTTCGCTGAACGCTCCGCTTGCGCGTCGACTTAGGCTCTACCCTTACGAGGCAATCTGTAGCCGTACCATGACTTTGCAAGTGTCGGTAACGTTAGGTTTTACACGATACGTAAAGCAGGCCATCCGCTCATTCCAATATGTCAGTGCGAACGCGATAGAATGCTTTAAAGAAAGAAAGAAAGAAAGAAAACGTTTTTGCTTTCCAACTCATAGTACGGCTACTGCTTTCATTTTTTAACCGACTTAAAAAAAAGGAGGAGGTTCTCAATTCGAATGTTTTTTTTGTATGTA
The DNA here is from genome assembly GCA_025490895.1 of Thaumatotibia leucotreta. NCBI lineage: Eukaryota > Metazoa > Arthropoda > Insecta > Lepidoptera > Tortricidae > Thaumatotibia > Thaumatotibia leucotreta. The sequence continues at coordinate 19,348 of JALPQI010008346.1, read as the reverse complement.
TGTTACCTGATATCTCCGAGAATCATGAACCGATTTTAAAATTTATTTTTGTGATTGAACGTGTATCATCCCGAGATGGTCCCGTTGGCACCAAGTTGGGGTCTGATAATAGGATCTTGGAGAAATCGAGGGATCTCTTCAAATGTTATAGCTACATGTATGGCGCTTTTATTTACATTCAGAAAGTAGGATTTGAGGAGACCTATGATGGAAACAAATCAGGGATCTTGGAGAAATCGATTTTTTTAATTTTTCATTTGGTGATTATTCATAAATAGGTACACTCGACATTCGTCACCACCGCAACTCTTCCCATGGGTGTTGTAAAGGTCCGGCCACGACATTGGTCTAAGGCGACCAGCGGCGAGCAAATCCATGAGTTGGAGCGGGATGCCGATATGGGTACACCCTCTCGCACGTATGGTTTTCCGCTAAGCCGGTCGCCTTATACCAATGTCGTGGCGTCATAAGAGTCGCCTAACCTAAGGGGTTAAAGTATAATTGAGCATTTTATCAAAAAGTTTGTACATTTGTATCACGTCTTCGACATCGATAAAAATTGGTAGACTTGGTAGAGTTACGTACGTACCTACTAATGCTGAGCAAAATTCACTACATCTCCCAAAATGTTCCAAAATGTTTGTTAGAAACATTCCTTTTTGGTACCAGATTCCTATAGGTAGGTACATTTGGTAATGAAAAAAAATTGTTTCATGCAAACATTTTGGGACATTTTTGGAAAATGTGGTAGATCTTGCTCAACATCGTTAACTCTACCAGCTTACCAATTTTTATTATTTTATTTACCTGTATGTTTATTTTAAGATTTTTACTTATTTTAGATTTCATTTTCATGTTTTAAGAGATAAGTATTCTTTTTTAAGTTATAATATTAAAATTCAAATTTAAATTGTAACTATACAGGGTGTAAGTCTCATACGGGCGAAGCTCTTAACGGGTGTTAGTTTAAGACATAATAAGTACATTCAAATAACTTTTACTTAAAATTAGAGCAACATTATTTTCCATACAAAATAATTCGGCACGCAATGTAGAGCAACATACGCGAGTTAAGCACTCGTTGACAGCTAATTTCAAAAGCAGATGACATAACTGCCATATCAACAATAACAAATGTTCGTACCTACATTGCTGCTCCGATAATCTTAAAAAAATTCTGTGGGGTCATAATTAAGAGTAACTTTAAAAAAACCTTGTTAGCCATGATTACACAAATGAATCCCATGCTTGGTTTAATTGATCGCCCGTATTAGACTTACACACTGTATAGGTAGTTAGCAAGGATCGGACAAACGGCCGTCATTTTGAAAACATAACCCTGTTCCGTACAGTAGAGACTTCCTTATCTTTTGATGATTAATTAAAAAAATATATTTTATAAGATATTTTTTTAATAACACTATCACAAATTATCTATTTAGGATAGAATAACTGTCGCGGTAACCGAAGAAGATGTTGTACACTCAATAGATTAAAATTAAATGTCAATAATTCTAAATAATTTATTAGTCATTAATTCACAATCATGGTGTGTACAAGTGAGAAGTAGTTGGGATCTCATAAATAGATATTTTGTGATAGAGTTATTAAAAAAATACCCTATTAATGTAAATTATTTTACAATCATAAGATAAGAAAGTCTCTACTGTACGGAACAGGGTTATGTTTTCAAGATGACGGGCGTTTGTCCGATGCTTGGTAGTTAGAAATATTCGGTAACTTCTCTTGATACGTAAAGCAGGCCATCGCGCACGCCCTAATACGTCAGTCAGTGCGAGCGCGATAGAATGACATTAACTATTTGCACCATGGATATAGAATATGGATATGGATTTGACAACGTAATAATAATAGCAAGAACGAAAGGGATGGTCTTATGAAACTTTTTACTAGTGGAAGTGAAAAGGAACGATAATCGTCCGTCCTTATCACTGTGCCACTATTTTTTGTGTGTGTGGCACGTAGATGCTAAATCTAAGTGCCAGACAAATGCGTTGAATACGTCACTATACGTAGTATCTTCTTAGTAGTCTGTGACTATGTCTATCCCTCTTAGTGGCACACTATGTGCGGCCCCTCGATTTCCACACAGTATTGTGTGGCAGTTGCAGGCAGTTTGAATATGCATGTTTATAGGTGCTACTTAGATTTAAGACCTCTGTAACCGTGTTCTAGCAAATAAATTATTTGACTTTGAATTTAAATGCTTTACAAATCCAGTAAATCCTAACGTACCATAAAACCTCCTAACTATAGTCCAAAGGCTCCCAACAATGGTCCAAAATTTTATCGAATATCGTCTATTACATGTAATTTTCCTAATTAGTGCGCAAAAACGAACTTTGCGCACGCTTCGCGCGCGTTAATTTCTCTTTTTGACGCACTTGTTATGAAAAAAATCGTCCCTTTGACGTGCGAATTTTTTTTTAGCTCGGGTGATTGTCGCCCTCATTTCACTCGGGCTCCAACTTTCACCCTCGCCGAAAAAAGTTTTCACACACTAGTTAGGAAATGTACTATTATATATTGGCGTCTCCTCTGTTATTATAATAAGAGTAGGGTTTAGGGTCCAATGAATGAGACAATTACCAACTTCGTATTTGAGCAGTGGTTTATTCTTCACCAATTCGCGATATTAAAACATCAATATTAAAATAACAAAGCGTATGAGACAACGTCTGCAACTGACCATTTCGAAGACAAGAATGCCCCCACCGACCATCAGTCAGGTTACTTATAGGACTTAGAGGGTCCGGGCGGGTGCAGGTGGCGTGACGTCATACTGGCGTGATCGCCTGATCGGTCAGGTCAGGTGCAGCTGTTGTTTTTGTACATTGATTACTATTGGATATTTTTCACATTTTAGATTCTACATGATGACGCCGCCGTCACGGCCATACTGACATACGCACGTCCTCGTGCGTGCAGCTTTACAACAAAGCATATCAGAATCGAAAGAATGACTTTAACTGTTCGATCATCCTGACTGATAAATTATCTTGGCTTGATACCACAAATGATAAATCAGGTTAGCCTGGCCCGAACGTCAGGACTAGCCTCTTAGATCCTTCTGCATGACACTGGAGGAGTCACTTCTTCTTTACCTGCTAGTCCGGGCATTGTTCTTTTTGCCCCTTTAGCGGAGTTATGTCCGGTGTCCTTCAATCATAACGTACCTTTTCCTTGGCTAGACCGGACATTATTGTTTTTGTCCCTTTAGCGAAATGATTGGTCCAACCCGACATCTTTCAATCAACATATATTCATCTTTATTGGCTAGACCGGACACTAATACTTTGTCCCTTTAGCGTGCTTAAAACTGATTGGTCCGGCATAGCCCTTCAATCATATTTTTGTACTCCCTTTTTTAGTTTTATTCTATTTATTTTTTTTCTTTTGGAAAGCTACTATCTCTCAACAATATGCTGTCATTATCAATAACATTTGGCAAATGGTTATAGTGACAAAACGAATTAAACTATTGTCAATGTGACACACCGCCGTCACGTCATCATGACTAGTTGACTATAATTTTCAATTTTTTTTTATTAACTCTTTTTTTTTTATATCTAGTACAATGTTGATTCTATGTTGATTCTAGACCGCTTACGTAATTTTTTGTTTTTACTATTTTTTTTGTTGTTTTTTTTATATTTACTTTTATGTTTCTTTTTTTTTTTTCATTATTTTTTAAATCCGCATTTCGCCCTCAGCGTGACCATTTATTCTCCTTATACATGTTTATTGTAATAAGACATAAGTCAATGCTTTTTTTATAGACTATCTAGATTTTTTTTTAACATAGCAATGTAAACCAAATTCAAATATGACCTCAATTTTAAACCGGCAATTTACATCGAACAATAACCACTTTTCACGCTTTTGTCATTGCTCAGAAATTTGTTTTGAGTTGACCAAATGAAATATTTTATCGTTCTATTTTCATAATTCCTGCCACCTGTCTTAGCTATGTTGTAGCGGCTGCACTTTTAACACATTTCTTGTAGACACAAAATTCAATTTCAATTTTATTTCATTACCATTGCAAACATATGAAATAAACAACCAAAATATTTTTCTTCCAAATGTTCCACAAACAGGCCAGAGATTAAACACAAATTTTGATTTATTCGAATTGCATTTGGAATATTTTTTTTGCCAACCCGCGATTCTTCAAATTTTCTCGCGCTCACTTTACGCTCAATATTCCCAGAAAGTCAAGAAAATGTTTTTTTCGTATGGAACATGTACATTGTATTTGCTGAACATCTGAACGACTCTCTGATATTTAGAGTGTAAGTACCTAAGATTTTTTTTCTTTACTTTTGGGATGTTTTGAAACCAATAAAGGACTTTCATTTTTTTAAAGTTTTTTTTTTAACCCAGGTATTTTACTATGCACTAGATTACTAACTGACCAGATCAAAGAGTGAGGTAAGATAAGCAGCAATTTTGCTGACTTACTTCCTTCGATTTCACTGCATAACATTCTTTGATGATATATGGTATGTGATATTTCTGACCACGTCAGCGTAATTTTAAGATAATATTGATTTCAGGGGCACAACGTTGGTCGCCAGTTCTTGTGTTTTTTTTTTTACTTTTTTTTTGCTGATGTGTTGGTATATTTCCTTTAAAACGATATTTAGTCACGATTGCAAGCTCGCCGTCAAGCGATAGATTCTAGAATATAGAACTTCGCTTTTTTTTTTTTTTAGGGAAGTTAGAACAAAAGTCGTTGTGTCAATTTTTTTGTATCAACTGATGCAGTTTTCTGTGAATATCAACTATCTATGTCATCAAAGTAACACTAAAGTCGAATTACAGGACTAAAGTTTTAACATTCCTACAAGGCCCTTAAAGGCTGCCACCCAAATTTGTTTCAAATTGTGACATCACGGTTGCCAATCAGTGATAAGTTTACTATGGGAGAGCAAGAAAATTGCTATTTTAACTGGGAACTAATAACTTCAATATGAATGTTGTACAAGTTTTTTTTTTTTTTAATACAGAGTGAACGGCGAATTTTTTTGTAGAATATAACTACACTATGTCACAAAAATTAACACTAAGAATCAACACTATTGCACAGTAATACCAGCGTAAATAATAAATTGAAAAAGGTCATGAGCTTATCCTGACCCAGAGGTCGTGTAAAATTATTCACCAATAGACAGCATGTCTCAAACTCTATAATTTTCACAATTAATTAATTGCAATTCTCATTTACATTTGTGCAACGAAAATGACAACACTTCAACGCTCATTAGCAGTGAAATTCTGACGCCGTAACTTAATCACATTGTTATCGTGTTAAATTATTATTACTATTTGTCTATTATCATGTGCTGAAAACATGGAAATCCAAGAAATTGGCAGACGCTTTTTATTATATTCAAAGTCAATTAGTTAATAAAATTAAATATACTTTGATGCCGACCTGTGCCAAGTTATAGGCACACCTCATTTTAAAAATCAAAGTGTCCTCAATAAAGGCTGTTAGTTTTTATTTTTGCCTGTTGTCAACGTTTCTAGGTAAAGGATGTCAACGAATAAGTGCCGTTGATCAAGATTGCCAACAATAATGAGACATTTTTCTATCATGTTTTACGTACAATTTTGAGATGCTATGTGATATGTAGCACTCCAAACGAGGCTTTGAAAAAGAAAAATATCACCCAACTTTAGGAACTTTAACTGAAATGGTATTTTTTTATATTTTTGAAATTTAAAAATCGCTTTCATGATTTATTAAACTTGTTTTTTTGCAGTTAAGCTATTGATACCGCCCTTCTAAGGAAGTTAAATCACTATATTATATTGTAATCAGTAAGTCTTGTAATTTTCGACCATAACTTAATGACAAAAGTGTTTTACGACTACCTCTTACAACTGCTAAAGTTTCAAACTGATACGAGTGACATGTGACAACAGATTTCAGCGTTTGTAATTTTTATAGGTAGGTACCCGGTGCATACATTTTTTATTTTGCTTAATTTTTTGGACATTTAGTCTTAAATACTTCTTCAGAAGACTTTAAATTTAGACTACTTTGTTGTCATTTTAGAATTTAAATAAAAATCCTACTTTAGATAGTAATTTATTGATGTCGACGGGCACTGAACTCTGACGCCGTCAACGCGTCATATGTGTGAGCAAGTATTTTAGCGTCAAGTCTTAGGGCAGTGTTAAAGGGCTTTCTTTTTTTTATTAAGCCAAAAGATATTTAATTGGTATTGGCTTGTGTTTTTTTTTAGTATCTTTTTTTTGTTTTAATTAGTTCAGTCTTTGTGAACTTTAAACCAGAAGCTATATGTTCCTAAAATAAATCCGGATCATTTATCAATTTGGCCACTAATCCATGCCATTTATCAATTTGGTAACTATTCAAAGGCAAAGGGCACCTATTGGGTCTGATATTATAATCGCACGTACGCATTGCCATTTAAGCGTTTTTTTTTTATTACTAGCTACATGGGTTTAGATTCAGTTAGAAATAACCAAGAGATAAGTAACCAATCAAATTGATTTAATTTCTCCGATTGTACTTATTCACGTGTTTGGGTGTTTATCGATAAAGTTGCTGAATTTTTTTTTTTTCACGACGTTGACGATTTGTTTCTTATCTCGTTAAGTTTTTGTCAATTGACCAACTATCAAACAAATTATTGTTTATTTAACAATAATTACGCATCAATGTCTCAGAAAAGTTATAGGTACCGGAAATTGGGACACAAATTCCTGCTTATGTTCTCATTATGATGTGATGCATCGTGATCGGTAAAATCGAATGATAAATCATGTACTATATTGTACGTGCAGATTGTTAATAACGGGATTATTAAGATACTTCTCAAAACTGCTTGTTCAAGAAATTACTCACCATTATTGCAATTCATATGACTGCTTAGTCACAATTATATTCTACACCAGGCTCAAAGAGCCATGCAAAGCAGTTAAAATTATTACTTGTTTGCTGGTATTTGCGGTAGGTATTGTTGCCCGTAGCTGAAGTTCCATATTCCTTTCGTTTCTTGTACCGCATAGGACAGAAAGTAGCGTCGTGGTTGATGTAGTTGCACACGTAGCAGGGAACAGTAGATTTAGGTTGGTTTGTTTTTGTTCAAACGGCCGTCATAATCTTCACCACGGTGACCAATTTCTTCGCATAATTTGCATTTCTCTCGAAACTACTGTATCGATGTACGTAGTTTTATTGATGAAACTCCTGGGATCACTCTTTATAGGTGGCTTCCACATTCCTTAGTGTTAGGTGTGAAACCGCGGAGAAAATTCTCTTGATCGGTTCTGGTATGTTCGGATCCGATGGAATCATCTTTGACAGAGAATGGGCGAAAATACTACTCGTAGCTACAGCTTTCTACTGCGTCCAATCCAACCGAATAGGCCAACATTTAAGCGAATGTAGACTTGATTTGATGGCGAATTTGGGTTCGGCACTTCTGATATTGGCGTCTCCTCTGTTATTATAATAAGAGTAGGGTTTAGGGTCCAATGAATGAGACAATTACCAACTTCGTATTTGAGCAGTGGTTTATTCTTCACCAATTCGCGATATTAAAACATCAATCTTAAAATAACAAAGCGTATGAGACAACGTCTGCAACTGACCATTTCGAAGACAAGAATGCCCCCACCGACCATCAGTCAGGTTACTTATAGGACTTAGAGGGTCCGGGCGGGTGCAGGTGGCGTGACGTCATACTGGCGTGATCGCCTGATCGGTCAGGTCAGGTGCAGCTGTTGTTTTTGTACATTGATTACTATTGGATATTTTTCACATTTTAGATTCTACATGATGACGCCGCCGTCATATATATTAATAGTGATTATCATAGGCTCAAAAACTCCTCATTAATAATAAAAATAACTTGGACAAAGCCGAAAAGAAAATTGGCTCTGATGCTTATTAGAGATTTAAATTGTGGACCATTGTTGCAGTATTGGATTATAGTTAGGTGGTTTTACGATATCCTTTACTTTCCATCTCATGGTAAGGCTACAGCACAATCTAACCAAGCAATTAGGTTCAGTTTATTTCCTAATAGCCTGTTTAGAAACCTATAATTATTAGGTCAATGTGACACACGTGACGGAAAATAGGTCTTCTTGAACACGTTTGATGAGTTGCATAACACACAATCACAGTTATATTTGAGTTGTGTTACAAATTAACTTAATTGTTATTTATGAGTGCTGCATTATTAGAGGTATTAATGCATGAGTGTTTTATGAAACCACATTATAATAGGCATTTCTTTTTATTTTGTCCATTTTCATAATGGTAACTTACTCAGAGTCGCGATCATCAGCTCTTCCGAACCCAAAATGAAAAAACGTCCCAACATTTCCATACATTTACGGATTTCCTCCTTTGTTACCGCCTTAAAAACTATATGGAAAATTGTAGGAATTTAGAAAAAAATCCATGGGACATTTTTTCCCATTGGGAAGAAAGAACTCGTGATCTCTTATCCCAAAATTTATCATAAATAAAAAATATGAAAATGAACAAAATAAAAATAAATGTTCTAAAACGATAACAGGGTGCATATCTAGCTGTCATGCCAATCGCTAACGCTCAGTCTAAACTCGCAAACGAAACGCAACTGTCTTTATCACACTAATAAAATATACTCTTAGGTAGAGAGAGAAAGAGAAAACTACAATACGCTAGGTACTGAGCGCTAGCGATTGGTATCTTGTCTATACACTCAGTTGCTGATTGTTTCAATGGATGTGTGTGTCAGTCTTATCAATAGGTACATACTTGCGATGTGCAAGCGAATTGAAACAGAAGCGAACGCACAGCGGGTTCGTCGTGAGCCCGATTTCGTCAGTAGCCTCCCTATGCCATGCCATTTAAACCCCGGGTGGATTGAGGAGTAGATAAATGAATTGGTAGAACAAAATGATACATAAATTATAAGATAAGATAAAAATGTGGCTATATGTACTAATTCACCAGAGAAAACCATAATTTCATGTACTATTACGTAACCCAATAAATTTGTAAAAAAAATTTTTTTCTGTGAATTGATCAATATTTTTTATATTAAGTTTACTAGTTTTCGACAAAAAATCATTACATTCCATTGTTCCATTCAGAAAATGGAACCCACATAAATATTACAATTAACTTTATCATTATCAATGTACCTATGCAAACTATACAAACCTATATATACAGGGTTGGGCTGATTAACTGTCCTATTGAAAAACATTCGTTTATCTTTTGAAATATAACTGCTTTTCATACGCTGTATGTCATTTTAAATCGTCGATTTAATCAGCTTCATGGATTCCGAAACTCATTCTCATAACATTTAGTTGTATATATTTTTAAGAACAAATGTAAAAAGCGGTGTTGTTGCATAATGGTGCAGCGAGCATTAAAAATCGGGCGACATTATCAACTGACCATAAAAGTAAATATCAACGTATGTTTTAATACTGCACACCATCAATCGTTTCAAGGAGTCCTCTGCTTTCAAAATCAAGCCGAAATTGGGTAAGCTTTAAATGATTTGAGTCAGCAAAGTAGCAATAAGCACCCATGGGCAATTTTTACGAAAATGTGCCTCTTATTATATAATCTTCGATAAAATTATTAAATTAAAGAGGGGTTAATATTTTGCGTACAGCAAAATAATCACAAAATGTGGGGCCCTTATAAAACAGATAATTTATATATGTGCCCTCTCTCTTTAAAAAATATAAGAGTTAAATACAAAAAGTCGAATAGGCGGCACGAAGCTCATTTTTCAAAGAAAATGCATTTTCATTGAAAGAGTTTGGTAAATGCCAGATTGATTATGGGTATAGCGTTTTATTAAGAACTAGAAAGGAAGGTATTTTAGTTATAAATTTATTCCAAAAAGTTAATCAATCAGGGTACAATATGATAAGAAGAAATACCAAGTTATAGCTAAAATTATGAGGCTGATATTTACCTAGCAAAGTACGTTAAATCTTTAGATAACTGAAATGCTATAAACATTTCCATATACAAATCAATGCAGAGTTTTATTGAGACGGGTTAAGGCTAAGATTCAAGTTTGTACTAGGGTTAGATAACCTAATATGACATCACATGGCAGATAAGGTAGTGCGTGCCGGATGAAATTCCTTATACGACATAATGCTTAAAATAATACATGTTAAAGGGGAGTTTATCAAATTTATCAATTGCTGCGGTAAAATATAGAATGTTTCTGATATAAATAACACCTAGATTAGTAACATTGTTTTGTTTTTAAACTTTTATACCACTTTTTAACTAGGACACCTTAATCCGCCCAACCCTGTAAAGTTTGACCTTAAGTCTGTTTTCTTCATTTATACCATAAAATAATAAGTACAATTTCGTATTCATTTACACAATATATAATTTCTTATATTATCTTATCTTATAATGTACGTATCATTTTGTTCTACCATTCCATTTACTTCCCAAATTACCCTAAGTATTGTCACGTAACTGCCAGAACAATCCTGGGTCTAACCATGATCTCTTAAATGCGACTCAGTTTAGGCTCGTCTTGTTAGTTTTTAACAGATCGTAATTAATGGAATTAATTTGGTACTTATAGAAAAACAATAGGTATCTGACACATCGCGATTCAGATTAGGTCCAAAACTGAATTGCATTAGTAGATCGTGGTCCCCAGCTATGCTATTCTCTTATTCACATATTCGACGCTGCGTTCGTCAACGAGCTCGACGACGAGACAGCCTTCACTGCGACGTAGAGCGCAGCGCTGCGAAAAACGGTATTCACTAACGTAGAACAGCTCGTCGTCGAACTGTAGGCGGTAACTATCGATGCAGAGTAGTTCCAGCTCACGCCGCATTCGTCGCCGAGCGCTAGTGTCGTTTAAAGTGCATTAGTGAATACCATTTTTAGGCTTGACGCTGCCGCAGCGCTGACACAGCGCTGTTAGCAAGGCGGTTTCCTTAGTGAATAATACTACAGGACATTCGTAATTGGGTCATTTACAGTAAACGTGTACCTTTTGAATTTTTATATGCGATCATGGACTGTAATATACCATTTTACTCGGTATCGTGCGTACTTTTCAGTTATGAAACAAACAAAGTATGTCTCTAATGTCACGAAAATAAGTATGTAAATTATGTAAATTGAGATTACTCAGTTTAGTTACCCCCATACTAAATGTATGAAACGAAATGTAACGAAACTGTTAAAAAACTATGTCAAATTCGTTACAGAATTTTTCATACCTTTGGTACGGGAGTAACTAAAGTGAGAAATTTCAATTTACATACTTATTTTCGTGACATTAGAGACATATTTTTTTGTTTCAGAACTGAAAAGTACGCACGATGCCGAGTAAAATGGTGTATTACAGTCTATGATCGCATATAAAAATTAAAAGGTACTCATTTACTGCAAATGACCCAATTTAGGAAACAAGTTATGCATTATTTTCAACGAGAAAAGAGGGTTCCCAGTGTACTACGGAAAGTTAAAGTAAGTAACAATCGTTTTGATTTAAGATTATATATTTCGTAATATATACAAAATACGATTTTGGCAGTATGCAATACTGAATAATAAAAACAATAATTATTATACAAACAATAAGGATACATAATTTGTAAAATTTGTAACCACATCTTATGTAATTATCAGTACGATAATAAATAAATAATTACCTCTTCTATAAACAAATATGACTCTATAAACAAATATTGAACACATTGCAATAATGGTAAAAAATACTCAGTTTATGGTGGCGGGTGAATATCTGAGCGTTTCAACCGCCTAATTTTGGTGGCATAATTTTTACCGAAGTTTCTAAACGTCTCAATGTTATTCGTCATTTGTATAAGGTACCGTGCCTCTTTCAAATGACAAAGTAGCACATTATAACGAATAGAAACTTCGGCAAAAATGATGCCAACAAAATTAGGCGGTTGAAACGCTCAGATAATCACCCTGGCATTGGTACTAAATTCAGAGTCATTTAGCCAAGTTGCCAAACATTAGGCTTGCTGATAAAAGAACAAATGATTAATAATGGTCGTAATTATGCAAAAGGGAATCAACCCACATTAATTTTTCATTCGAATTAACACTTTATATCACAAGAAACAAAGTCAATCTTTAAAATGACAGATTCGTGTAGATTTGTTCCCTTTTGCATAATTACGTCCTTAGCAGTTTGATGGGCATTTATGAATATGGGCCACGTCATCATTTAGCAAATGCAGCCACATCCGCAGCCACATCCACAGGTCAGGACTGGGGCAACCAGATTAGGACACAACGGCAACTGATTGTTCAGCAGGTTGCAAACTGGGAGCATCTGGAGGACGTCAACCAGCGATTCTGTCACGCTGTTGGTCTGCACTATGGTGGTTGTTGGGAAGATTGGGGCGGGGAGGATGGGCGCTGACACGATGGGGGTGGGGAGGCATGGTGAGAGAATTGGGGCTGGGAGGAGGACTGGGCCGGATATGCAGCCTGCTGAAGCTGTCTGAAAATTGAAAATGCATTGTTAGTAATGCCTTCATGGTCGTGCCTTCTACCCTTATAACTACTAAATTGATTGTCTCCTGTTCGTTGCCGCCGCGATTTGGGCTCTACTTTTCACTTACGATCAGGTGGAGTGGAGCCACTTTGTTGTGCCAACGTTATTTTTATTGGGTCGGCAACGCGCATGTGACACCCTGAGGTTGCAGGCGCCCATAGGCTACGGTGACTGCTTTCCATCAGGCGGGCCGTATGCTTGTTTGCCACCGACGTGGTATAAAAAAAAAAGTTGTCGTGCCTATCATACTAGAAACGACTAAAATTTTGGTGCCTACCACGTCAGTTGTCTGCTGCTGCTGCAGAAAGAGAAAACTACGATACGCTACTCAACGTTAGCGATTGGCAACTTAGCTACGCCCACAGTTGCTATAGCAAATAATAGGAAAAGCGTTGGTATACTACAGATGTAGTGAGAAATGACTTGCCTTCGGAAACGTTCGTCAACGTCGTGCTGTTTCAGTCTATCTCACTGAGACTGACAGTAATAGCTGTCATGCTACTTCAGTCAGACTCGGTGACACTGCCTGAAACAGCATGTGTTTACGAACGTTTCCGAAGGCAAGTAATTTCTCACTACACCTGTACGTACCTACTGGCCGTTATTTTGACAAATATTACATCAATAGTTTCTATTTAGAGAGAGAAAAGAACGTCTACATACAGGATACAGATTTTTCAAAAATATTCGTATTTTTCTTGGCTAAAGTGTTTCATAAATGTCAATTTTAAAGTTTTGTTAAAGTTTTGCACCCATAGTTCCGACCCATTCTTAACAACCCTTCAAAATTTGTACTTAACTCAAACAGGTCTTGCCAAAATTATTGTAATTTAATTATATACCTTTTTTATACAATAAATAAAAATAAAAAAACTATAAAGAGATTCAAAACTTTATATCTTAACGACAAAAGGGTCTTGATCGCGTAAACTTAAGTTTTATATTATCTTGACGTTTCGGGCATGACGTTACACCCATGGTCGCAGGCAGACTCAAGTCAAGTACGCGATTAAGACCCATTTGTCGTTAAAATATGAGTGTCAATGTGAAAGTTTAAATCATTAGATTCAAAACCTATCTCATATTTAAGCAAAAGCCACACAGGAAGCGTGTGAAGCGCGTACCCGTACGCGTGTGCGTGGCGTGACACGCAAGCGGTGTGCCATCTTATAGCATTCCCAACGTTACAACGCGCACGCCACACACACGCATCCGGTGTGGCTCAGCCTTTATAAGATCAAAGATCTAACACTGTAATTATATAAAAAACTAGAAATTCATATTACCTTGGCCAAGACAGCAACTACAGCAACCAGAACAAGGTAGGTATTCATTGTCAATGTTTCGAAAACCTTTGTATTGGGCATCCAAAAAACCCTAGTATTTATATAAGGCGTGTCACAATATAGGCATTTGTTTTATCAAAGCATGTGTCTATCTGCCTAAAACGCAGGTGGTATGTTAGGTAACTAACTAGCTTAGTGGAACGGAGATATTGTCAAGGTTAAAGTGATTTTGTGAATAGAATTCTGTGTCATTTTGGAGAAGAGAACATACGGAAAAAATACATACATACATCATCAGTCTATGATACTCTACTGCTGGACGTAGGCCTATTAACTATACGTATAGGCACATCACATTAGGAGGTAAATGCCCATAATCGCCACGCTGGGCAAGCGGATTGGCGATCGCAGTAATGTGTCCACTATGATGACGCTGCTGGCCATCATCAATATTTGTGGCTGTGCACATGGAAAGGTACTTACACGGCATTTAGTTACAGAGTTACATGAGTTTTTGTCGAAGCGGGTGAAAAAGTGCCAGTGTTTGCAAGTGTTTTTTACATCCTAAGGAACACGTGTGTACAAGAATATCAGTAAAATTTTGACAAATAATGGTCAGTGACACTTCAATCCCTTGGTCGACTCTTACGACACCCGAAGGAGGAGTTGGGGTGGTGACAAATGTATCGTTACTGTCGTCACCACACGGCCGTGGATTAAAATAACGGAAAACAATACTTCAACCTATTTCTCTGGTATCCCATCATCAGACCTCAACTTGGTGCCAACGGGACCATCTCGGTTGGTGTGATATTAAGTTAAAGTTATTCGTCCACATTTGTCATGCATGATTATTGATTAATGTAAATTTAAGACTTATATGGTTTTCTCACGGATGCCATTCCATAGTCAGAACGTGATATTCACTAAGGAAACCGCCTTGCTGTCAGCGCTCTGTCAGCGCTGCGGCAGCGTCGACCCTAAAAATGGTATTCACTAATGTACTTTAAACGACACTAGTGCTCGGCGACGAATGCGGCGTGAGCTGGAACTACACTACGTCGAGAGTTTGACGTTTAATGTACGAACTTCATATTCTCTAACGAAAAACAGCGACGAACTCGCCCACAACCTCGCTTACAGCCTCGATTCCTAATGTCAAATAAAACTGTCTTGACGTCGAACTCGTAGACGAACGCAGCGTCGAATGTGTGAATAAGAGAATAGCATAGCTGGACCAAATTAAAAAGGATTGGTCCCATTTTAATTTGGCAAGCATCAGCTTTCAAATAAAAAAGACCCATCCAGTCGAAACTCGTAAGTTCTGAGGTAAAACACATTAAAAACAATTACTTATAAATATACTTATAATATAAAACTTGTTTCATACCACTCTGTCACGCTTATAGTTGCTGTTTCGACTCAGTACCTATATAAAAAAAATCCGGTGCACTTGTGTTTCTTTTTTACGCTAGATTTTAACCATACATCAGAAATTGAAAACAAAACATTAACTCATCCGAAAATCACCACTGCGTCACGTCTTTTAGGGACACAAAATAAGACAACGAAAAGTATATTGACCCATTTCCTATGGCGTTTTATTAGGGTCTCACCAAACTAGTCCGCGCCGTTTCGGCTAATCGCGTACGGAAAAAGCTTTATGTCAACGCAATAAGAGCGAGGACATCGTAAATCGGCTCGGCCCACGCGAAACGACGTGTTTCGACGGGAAAACGGCGTTTTGCCGTAAAGCTGTTCGCATTCGTACGACCCCGTTTGCAGCCTAACGCACACGTTCGCATTCCTAAATCTCCTAATACCGCCGTACGCTGCCGGAAAGAGTTGAACGGCTCCGATCACGGCCGAGTACCTACGATAAGGACCGGTCAGAGCTGGCGGAAGCCGTTCAGCGTCTTCGACGGCCGAACATAGCTGACGACGGCCGAAAAGAGCCGATGACGGCCGAAGTAGCTACTGATGCGTTTGTATTTATTCATTTGAATTATTACCCACATTAAAATCTGCAATAGATCTGACAACACGAAGTAATACTGTCGTAATCATACACGTCTGTTCAATTTCAAACTAGTTACTAACAACTAGTCTCCAAAAATGAGATTTACGATTGCCGATCACCCGCTGTCCTATCTATCTGTCCGTCGGACTCAGCGGCTGTACGCGTGCTGTCTGACGTCTCGACGGCAGGACGGAGCACGGGAGAGCCGATCGCCGCTTTACAACTGTTACGGTAGCAAATCGCAGCCGATCGAGCGTTTCTACGGCCGTACGCCGCCGTCCGCGGTTGAACGCAGGTGTTCAACCGCGGAGACGGTCGATCGGCTAAATGCGAATAGTGTGGTGTAAAACACTCGGCGAAAGCCGACTCCGCGTCGATTGGTTTGGTGAGACCCTTAGTCTGTGTTCTTTTGACGGGTATTAAATGGTACAAGATATAAGAAAAAGAAAGTAAGTATCGTTTGAATATGATTTGAATTCTTGCTATCTATTTCTACGTTACTTAATATTTATTAAATTTAGGTATTTATCGACAACTATAAGACTCATCGATAGGTAACAAATGTGTCGATATTTCATTTTGTCAATTTTTCGTTCCTGTCCTGCTAGAAAACTATCGAGGTATAGATGAGGTACCACCGTCTTACCCGTTAACCAGCCGCTAAACAGTTAGTACTGTGTTCTGCGGTTTAGGTGTCAGATAGGCGGTGTAATTACTGGCATAAAGGCAATCCATCTAAGTCCTCAGGGTAGGCAGCGCATAGGCATTTTTTTTGGTCACTATGTTCATGGGCCCCAGTTTCCGGTTTCCATCAGGTGGGCTGAGAGCTCAGTGGTCTATCGTCACATAAAAAAAAACAATAGAATCTTGACAATCTTTACTGAAATCAATGTTTATTTTTATCTTGCTGATCATGGATCACTAGACGTTAAATAATGATTAAATAATGGTTTGTATACTGCTGTTAATCAAAATAAGCCTCTGTTTAAATAGTTAATTATATTACAAGTGCGAAACTTACCTATCTATCTATTTACGTATTTTGTAGATGTAGATTTGTTCAAATTTAGGGTTCCGTATGTAAAGTGAAAAATCAGGTCCCTGTTATTAAACATTCCATAATTTCCATCCGCCTGTTTGTCTGTATCAATCGCCGTACGTTGTAGTACCGTTATTTTTTCCATACAAAAAGAACGGTTCTTTTTTTGTTCTTCGGTATATCAATTCTATCTAAGTTAATGGAGTAATATAAAAATAATTATGATGTTATAACATTAATAAGTTGGACTGAGAAAAGAACGAATGAGGAAGTATTGGATAAGATAGGGGAGAAGAGATCTCTAATGAAGACGACTGAGAATAGACGAGGAAATATGTTGGGGCACCTGTTACGACATGACAATTATATTAAAACTGTAATTGAAGGAAAAGTGGAAGGGACGAGGGGCCGAGGGAGACCAATACTAGCATTTTTGGATCAAGTGAAGGCGAAAATAATGTAGTGTCGTATCAGGAGCTCAAAAAATTTGCAGGACAACGAACGGAATGGCGTTTACTCCACCGACAAAACCCAGGCTTTTAAGTAGAATAAGGAGAAGAACATTATTAACCACGCCGACAAAGGGGTAGAATAAAAAGAAGAAAAATTTTTTTCGGGTTCCTCTCCTACTTGTGAAGTGGAGAATATTTTTTATTTTGCTGTAATCCTCCTCCTATACTATATAGGGTATCATTGAATAGGTCTCTTAAACAGAATAAGTAATCCTATAGGTACAGGGCCCGACATGCTCTTGGCTGGTTTTTTTTTCAATACTAAAGACTCTTATTAGAGAACATTACAAACCTATTATTTTAAATTGTTTCTTTCTATTCCGTTAAAATATACCTACTCCTAATAGGCATTATAATAATATATTTACAATACAACGATCATTTTTATGTTTTAGTTAAGCGCTACACATAGCTGTTATGGTCCAACTTTGATAAAACATATATTATATAACCAGTTTTCTCATACCATCGTATTTATCGATAATACTATCGATGTTACAACATAACTCATTATCACTATTCGATAAATACCTTTCGCAAGCGCGTATCAAATATTAAAATGTAGTTGCAATATCAACTCTTTTTTTTTTCCACGTAGAGACCTATTTAGAATGATAATTATTATTAATGCGACCTAGATATATCGTCTTTTCATCAAAGACACCTTACATTACTGGGACTCCGATAGTGTTGTGACGATTCGATTCGCAATCGATTTTTGTAACGATTATTTTACATAATCTATAAAAATTGCATAAAAACTTGCCGTTAGTGTATCCTAGTTTCATTTGTTTAATTGATGTTGATAAAAGTGTGTTTTCCTGTATAAAATAATGTTAAAAATATGTGTACTACTGTGTCTGGTTTTCGCGAGTTTTAATGTGAGTTTCGTAGATAATTAGATATGATGGTGAAATGAAAATAGTGGATGAAGTAACAGTTTTTGTGAGAGTTACGAAAGTGACACCTCCGTTTTGATTTGATATTCTTTACTATCAACAATCGATACCAAGAAAACATTTTTGTGAAAAACGTTTCATTTGGTTACATCATTTGTGTTACATTGAAATTTTACGCAAAAGACAGCGTATAGTTTTTTTTTTTTATTTTACGATTTAGAATAGTAATAAATTAGTAACTAAATTCTTGAAACTTAATTATTTTCTGATGTGAAACTCTCAACCAAGTACTTTATGTTGCCTTAAAAAATAGCAGTATCGTTAAGTATCTTTTAGTACTGTAGATATCAAAATACTTAAAAATGCCTATAATATTAAAAAATAAATGTTGTTTAGGTAATAAGAAATTAAATACCTACATTCTCGACATAATTAAAATTTTAAAAACTAGCTAGGTTGCTCACAAAATTAAATTACAAAGCCCCTTTCATAAACGTCTCAGTTAAGCAACCCGCTAAGTATTGTTTGTCCCTTTCGGTCTTATGGACATTTTGGTAAACCGAAAAGGACAACCAATACTTAGTAGCTTGCTAAGTTAAGACAGCTTTATTAATAAGGGAGCAGAATTCTTTGGGGTAATTAATGAATTAATGTATACCTGCCTCTTTGTTTTCAGATAGTTAGCTGCGACCTAATACTACCCCAAGTATTTATACCGGAACTAAAACTATACCCCGACAACCCACCAAAATTACCAGTACTATGTCTCTCAGAACAGAAGTTCGCATTACCGCAGTTCTGCCAAAACGCTTCAGAATGGGAAGACGTTGATATGTCCCTAAAAATCTTAACCGATTTCGCTGAACCAGACCCAGAGAGGTCAACCTTCGCATCATTCATCAACCTCATAAAATTCATTTTAATCAAAGAAGAGCTAACATGTCTTGATGCTATGAGCGGACCTATTGTACAAGTAAAGCGCCCAGAAGGGAA
>JALPQI010008345.1:0-59338 GCA_025490895.1 Thaumatotibia leucotreta | reverse complement strand
AATGAGAGTAATTAGTAGAGGGAATATTCTAACCTGAAACCTCCATCTACTATTTACCTAACTTAAAAGGGATCCCTTAGAACTTCACCGTCCCATTGGGCAAACAACTTTAAGGCAGATGAGAGCTGTACACATGCATCGGGCAGTAGATGTTTCATTTCGCTTATTAATATGTGGTAGTGTTGATTACAGTTCTGTTAAGGAAATTTATTTATGTACGATAAGTACGTTCATCAATTTACTTTGTCATAGTCTACTAACAACTTTCATATTGATTGTCAATGTGACAAAGTCCGAAATAGTACCTATGTGAATCAATTTCCTTTATTTTAGCTACTAAAATGCTGCTAATGAAGTTGATATGAACAACTATTTAGGGAACCCATATTTATATTAAAACCTATCCGAATCGGATTCATATATGAATACCTTAATAAAATGTACGTACAGCCAACAGACACAAAATGTCCTAAAAATCTCCGGTTTTCCTTCACGTTATGAATCCCTTATAAAGGTACAACATCGTTAAGGCTTACTTTGTATTGTATCGGTGCGAAGTAGCGAACACTTCAATAGTAAAGAGCAACACCGAGCGTACAATTTCGATACGACTGAAATGGAGCGCCATCAAATACCCGGCTGGCACTGGTTCCTAACGTAACCCCAGGCTATTTCGCTACTTGCACTGCTTTCCACATCTATTCCAGAATCAAACTATTGTACCTAGGTATTGTATTCCAGGCGGTGCCCAGCAATTAATTAAACTAGGCAAACTTAAACAGACTGCAGGAAAGAACAAAGCCTAGGTTGCCTTTCACAACGCCGAGTAAGGCAAGCGAACTAATAACGAGCAATAGGTATCATACTCGCGTACCTAACTATGCGAGTCGTTTGAGAAATCGGTTTTTAAAATTGTTATTGTAGAAATAAACTAGTCAAGTAAAGGTGCGGTTAAACTAAAAGAGCATTCGCTGTTCTAATCTCCCACTCTACAAAATTCGATCGGTACTCAAAACGTGATTGGTTGATTTCGTAGAACGGGCGCTAGAACAGCGAATGTTCTTTTGGTTTAAACGCACCTTAAGAATTGGACTCACGCACGAAGTGTACCGTAACATTCGTGGATTTTTTCATAGAAAATACTGGAAACATACTGAATTCAAATATTTTTATAGTACAAATGGAACCGGATTTTTTAACATTGTCAAATTTTACATTAAACTCGCAAAGCATGCAGTATAGCTGCATTTTTGGTATGTTGTTTAGACACCGTAGGGCACCATAAAACCACATTGTGCAAGCAAAAAAAAGTTTACAAATTTACAATCATTTTTCAGTTTCTGATTTTTATTAAAAAAACTTTACGTTATTTGACGTTATGTGTTAGGAAGCGTTTAAAGATTAATAAATTTCCAACAAGTTGAGCTAACATGCATTACCATAGGTTTTATAGTTTCAGAGATTCGCGACTTCACAAAGTACTCTTTTTTTGTAAACTAGCGTTATTTTGAGATTTGCTAGCGTTTTCGGCTTAATATCGCCTCACCTAATTATGCTACGAAAAACATGCAATAATGACCTTATCGTGTTGCAAAGCTGCAATTTTAGTATTTTATATAGGCCCTCTAAGGATGTACAAAAATGCATATGACAAGAAAAACAAAAAAGAAATTTCGGCATATGACGTCAAAAACTGAAAAAATATTGGACTTCTTTTAGTTTTTCACGTTTAATTAAAAAACTATTATCTTTTTGATACTAATTGCTACAAAACATAGAAAGAATATTAAATTTGAAAGGATTTGAGCTACCTTGCATCACCATAAGTTATATAGATTTTGAGATACTACATTTCAAATAGTGCTCTTCATTAAGTTATGAAAAAATAATGCATGCTTTGAAGCCTCGTATACCTACAACTATAATACTTACAGTAAGTAATTGTTATAGGCTCAACTTGTTCCAAATTTAATATAGTTATTATCTACATTTACTTTTGTTTTCTTAGCGCGAACCTTTTGCCAATATTTAGTGAATAGCTTTAACGTAACCTAAAATTTGTTTGTTTTGATAAAAGGGCTCTTTTTGAAATGTCGTATCTCAAAATATATATAACTTACGGTGATGCAACGTAGCTCAAATCCTTTTAAATTTTACATTCTTTTTAAATTTTATAGCAATCATTATCAAATTATAATAGTTTTTTAGATAAACGTCGAAAACTAAAAAAACTCCGAAATTTTTTTCGTTTTTTACGTCGTATGCCAAAATTATTTATTTGTTTTTCTTGTATTATGCATTTTCGTAAATACCTATAAGGCCTATATAATATACCAAAATTGCAGCTTTTCAACACGACCTGCGATTTATATGAAAAACTTAGATAGCGAGCCTCCTTCCTTCTGAATTTCGCGTTTTTATTTTCAATTACAAAGTTTGCTGACATGATTTTACCCTTTAACGAAAGAATATTAAGTGCGCTATAAGGTCATTATTGCATGTTTTTCGTAGAATAATTAGGTGAGGCGATATTAAGCCGAAAACGTCAGCAAAACACAAAATTTTATCTAGTTTACAAAAAACACTACTTTTTGAAGTCTCGTATCTCAGAAACTATAAGACCTACGGCAATGCATGTTAGCACAACTTGTTGGAAATTTATTAATCTTTAAACTTTTAATAACATATGATATCAAAAACAAGGTTTTTAAAAAAAAACAGAAACTAAAAAATGATCGTAAATTTCGCAGTTTTACACGTACTACGCAGCTAGCACAACTTTTTTTTGCTTGCAAGATGTGATTTTATACTGCCCTATGGTGTCTAAATAATATACCAAAAATGCAGTGATACTACTTGATTTGCGAGTTTAGGGTAAAATGATGTACGATTTAAATTTCCCTGAATTTTTCACCCAATCCAAGAAACATGGAACTTTATTGTCAGTTGACTCCGTATATACAAAAATAGCAAGTCATGATTAAAAACTCGTATCACCATACATTTTAAGTGGCTTTTTAAACGTTGTACCTTTTTTGTCTCTACAAAACAATCTAACGACAATATTAAGGTTTTTTTATATTCAATGATACATTCAGGGAGAGATGCCAATACAACATAGGCAATAAAAAAAAGATTCTACTTATACTATTTTCTTTAATATGTCTCAAATTAGCATGTTTGCTTTATTTTATATGAAGTATTTCACCTGGGGGGCGATTTTTGAGATTCGAACGCTCGAATCTTTCATTCGAAAATGAATAAAAACGATAAATTGCTATTTTTAAGATTCGAGTGATAGAAAGTTCAAAAACGACTGCGGTTGACCATTCGTATTCAATTCTATTGATCGAAATTGGAGAAGTATGTAGATACTCCAATAAAGTGTCACTGTCAAGTCTGTCAACTGAGACCCTACCGCGAACCACGAACAAAGTGTTGGCTCTCTCTCTCGCACTTGTGAATTCGTACGTAAGTGTGATATAGGCAACACTTCGTTCGTGGTTCGCGGTAGGGCCTCTGTTGATGTTTGTTTGTGTGCACCATAGATTATAATAACAGTGATCGTAGATTTACGTTCCGATTCACTAGCGGTACATGTTTTTTTATAATAAAAACCGTTAAATAATGTTTAATATGTTATAATTCATTATTATTATTAGCTGGAATATAAATTCCGACGTCAGTGTGCCATAATTTAGCTTTATTACATTAAATTTAAAAAACCGGTAAATATCGACTTTCTGCGTGCAACGTGTCGCAAAGATATCGATAATCAATCTCTAGCTTTTCGAGTGTGACTTTCAAAAATAGGGTATATTGGCTTCATTCGAAAATAGTCGTGAAAAATTTTGTCATTCGAATTTGAATTCGAACGGGAATTTGAATTCGTGCGATAGAAATTCAAAAATCGGCCCCCTGATCCGTATTCATAGACCGAGAGCGTATTAAAAGAATGTGTAATACTTTTCTCACGTTAAATCATAAGGTCATTGAGATTTCAAGAAATATATATCTATTAAACTTACATACCGTGAACAGAAACAATGCAGAATAAAATAAAGAATTTTCAGTCAATAAATTTAAGAATTTTGTAAAGCGTAAACTTATATCTAAAGCTTATTATAGTACACAAGACTACATGAATGATAAAACACCGTGGGAGTAATTTAGGATTTAATTTTTAGTTTGTTAAAGTCATGATATTCAATTACGATAATTTACGCTTGGAGACCTTATACATCTCCAAACGTGCATTATATAATGTTATTATTATATACCTATTCGGAGAGAAACCTTTACTTCTCTATAAATTATTACTTATAAATGTTCTGACTTTTTAGAGACTCTACATCTCTTGTTATTATTATTCTATTTCAATTTATTTAAAATCAATTTTATGTTTTTTTTTTAATGCATGTTAGTTGTAAAATGTACCATGATTGATTGAAAAAATAATTCCCGCCAAGTTTCTTACCGGTTCTTCTTGGGTCAGCGGTGTAGGGTTCGAACCGGAAGTAGTTTCAATACCTAGACGATTCAAAAGAGTTTATTGCTATTCCAATTTGAATAAAGAATTATTTGACTTTGAATTTGACTTTGAAAGTCACAGATATTACACAGAGATCCTAGTCGACTATAGTTATGATACTTATGATGTAAGTACTCGTATTTAGTTATCGAATACACCCACTCAACAAATAACAACAGATTTATTTACCGCCTTCGATGAGGCTACATTTTATTCTAAATATCAATATTTATAATCTCTTATTTAAATAAAATAAGTACTTGAATAATGTTTGGCAATTGTAGTCGATCCTATAAACCGTACACATGTTTGACCATTTGGACACATTCATTCATTCTTTCATTACTGCACGCTCGGAAAAACGCTTGCTTACTGAAATCGCTTAGACAATGGCTCTCTTGCAGAATAGCCTGTCCTCGCGCAGCAGTAGTAAAAACCTTCCATTTAAATATTCAGCAAGGTTTTTATAGTAAGTACAGATTTATTATATGAAGTCATTGTGCAAAAACCTTCAGACACACTGAGTTTCCGAACCGATGATTCCGAGTCGGTATTATTATGGTAATGAGCATTGAAAACTTCCATAAGTTCCACGAATATTATCCTTAACAGCGAAAAAAATCCTTTAACCTTAAAGATCCATCATCTCGCCTTTTATGTGTAGGTACAACGATTTAAACGGCTTTTAAGGTTATCAAAAGAGGTAATCGTATAAGCTGTATCTATGTTTTATTCAGTCGTTAAAGACGAGAATGTAAGCGGCTAACCTAACGGTCCGTATGTTTTTATGACTTGTTATTTTGTTATTTGAAAAGTTCGTAAGTGATGCTTACGAGCCTGCGTTACGCGCTGAGAGTTGTTTCAACAAAAGAAAATATTTCGAAAAGTATCGTTGCAAGGAAAACAAAGAGTCTGCTTTGCAAGCAGCTGGAGTTCATACAAAGCGAAATATTGCGGTGCGGCAGGATGTTTATGATTATGGCACACTCACTCTACTCGACATCTCAATCTTTACGGTTTCGTTCTGAGTACCTGCTTCAATATTACTTTGAGTATGGGACTGTTGTACTCAGGGCTATATATTGATATTTCAGTCAATGCAGGTTACGACGTGAAGAATGAGACCGAAATAATATGCACCGATTATGAAATCGCAAACCCGTTTTGTGGGTATTATGCAGATGTACATATTAATGCAGATTTCCAAAAGTGTATAGCAGGATAGCTTTTGATAAAGTGTCTCCGAAAGCTTTTTATTCGAAACTAGTGCCATATAAGGTAGAGCATATTTAGTAATTTTCTGGGGGCTTATACCGCACTAAGTATTCCCCGCACAATATAGGTAGGTACCTACAAGAAGTGCCAAATCAAAATATTTTTTTGAGGATAAGGATTGCTTAGTTTCTTAACGCAGAATTTAATTACCAAATAAAATAAAGGTATTTTTTACTTTGTTCAATAACGGAAGTCAAAAGTATGCCTAAAATGAGTTTGTGTCAAAGGAGTAGAATCAAATTAAACACTATTTGTTGTTAAAAACTTGAAAACGACGTAAAACGACCCTAATAAAAGGGATCGGACAATAAATCCACTCCTAACGAGCTTCCTTTAGGAATTTGTAATAAAAGAGATTACAACTTCTTAAAACAGAGATGAAGACTAGAGATAGATAAGCCGGAAGTCGGACGCGCTACGGACGCAAAACAATAACAAAAAATATCAAAACTCATCTAATTTACTTACTGCCGTTACGTACATTTTTCATTCTACCAAATTGGTAAGAAGGTACCTTTATTTAATTACAGCCAATACTAAACTACAAAATACATATTTGTAAATAAAACAGGTGATTAGCTGAAAGTTTTAAAAGTATGATAATAGCGCTTCAGCCGATCCCTGTACGTAGCTGATTCAAGTATCCCCGGTTCCCATTTTTCACTTCAAAGTAAGTACACACGTAATAACAATAAAGATACTAACTTTTCCAAAAGGTGTGAGTCCACCGCGCGGCGAAGGCTCGATCCGGTCGGCAGAGGCGCACTCAGCCCAGGGGGTGTCACAGGTGGATGTTAATGTGAGGTAGCGCACCCCCACTTGGTACAGGGTCCTGAGGACGCCCAGGGAGCCCCCGATGGCATGCCCCCCCTCCACGCCCACCAGCGAGCACATGCGGTGGTTCGCGTGCGCCGATACTATATCTGTGATCACACATGATTACACTCGCCAAGGTTTTCGGTAAATGATACGAGGCTAAGTATTACGGGCATTGTGCTACGCGCGTTATATACAATACCGCTGCTTTTGTTAATATTATCCAGTCAGTCAATGTCGGATAAATATTGATAAACTACAGTTAAAATATGGTATAGGTACCTTACCTACACAAATATTTTAACTGTAGTTTATATTGTGTAGGCACAATAACTGGGTGTACCTACAAATTTTTAAGTATTATTCCTACAAAAACCTTTATAAAGAATATAGGTAAGTAGTTTCGATTCGTGATAAAAGCAGAAGACTTTAAAATCTAAACAATTATTATTTTGTCTTTTGATTATTTTTAAACGATAAAGTTACACTGTGTGGAAATAACAGTTGTTATAGTAGCATCAGTTTAAAGCAATAAGTTCACGAATCCGATCAAGTACCTAACATAATGATAAGGAAAATTAAATTGCACTGTATTAAAAATATTTAGATTCTTCACCGCGGAGAAATTATATGCCACGTCAGTATTAAATAAAGAGTATTATTTTTCAGCCGAGTATTTACCGGGTATTAAGGCGCCTTAACATTTGAGAGGAGACATTTTGAAAGTATGAATGTGTACAAATATGTTTTTTTTTATGATAAAATTAAACCGAATAGCTAAACTGAAGTGGCAGTGGGCAGGGCACATTGCGCGTAGAACCGATGGCCGTTGGGGCGGGAAGGTTCTTGAGTGGCGGCCACGTACCGGAAGGCGTAGCGTGGGTAGGCCCCCCACAAGGTGGACCGATGACCTGGTGAAGGTCGCAGGAGTCCGCTGGATGCGGGTGGCGCAGGACCGGTCATTGTGGCAATCTTTGGGGGAGGCCTATGTTCAGCAGTGGACGTCTTTCGGCTGATATGATGATGATGATGATGAAAATTAATGTAAAAGATCACAGCGACACCCTTGCGTATGATTAGATTAAATGACGTTAGCTAGACCATATAAAAGGTGGGTAAAAAATATGTATATTTCCGTTACAAGTGGGATTTTGGGACTCAGAATAGACCCTCTGCACGATCTGTTTGGAAATCAGTTAGTTTCAGAAGCATTAGGTAATTTTAAAATTTTATCGACAGTTGAAAAGTTATCTTATTAACGATATTAAATAATTTTAGTGCCATATTACCTAGATATTATGATAAAAGTAAAAATATTTATTAATTAAAGAAAAATCTATACAAGAGAGTAACGATTGCATGATCCAGTGATCCCATAGTCAAACCGTGAAAACTGTTTTGTGGGACTTGGTATTTATGTTAGTGTATATTTTTTTGTTTATAAAGAAATAAATAAATAGTTGAATTGGTCGACTACTCAGGTTACATTATTGCTACGGAAGTACGGAATTCGGCGTAGCACTCGTAGCATGAACAACTTTGAATGGATTGATTTGGCGTGTGGCACTTTTCACTTAACTTAGAATACGGACTCATTCAGCCATTTCAACACGATTTGTAACATCATAATTATGCATCACGCAAGGAATTAGAAAAATATATAGGTAAAACCGGATTGATTCAATGAAACATTCATTTTATACCGTTATGAGTGTATTTTGATTAAACCAGAATTTAAAGGTTGTTTGACTAATTATTCGTAAGGAAACGTAAATTAAAACAGACCTAATTTAAATCCCTAAACAATGGTGCAAAAAGAAACTCGCCGATGGAAATTAATTAAAACCATTTAGGTTTTTTTATATCTCACAGTCAAGACAACGACTTTTTCATGCAAATAGCCTGGATGCAAAGAGTAGATTACCTACCTAAAAATATAAATCTGATTATACAGCTGCGCTGCTGTAGCAATCCATCTTTTGTGAAATGTTAATCTAAAAAATAAGTGTGTCGACAATGCCTTTCCTCGCAGAGGGTCTGCATAATTACTTCTATTTGGGCATATGTTACAAGTGTTACAACACACATTTTCGTAAATACGTAGTGCATTAAAATTTAAAACGTTTAAACAAAATATTATAGGCTGAATTTATAAAATATATTAGAATATATCAAAATAACTATACTAATAGAGTTTTTACTTTTGTGATTACCTTTTTTAAAATTATTTATTCTATAAGTTTCATAAATTCACTCGACTCTAATCAATTCAAAACTACTCCGGAATTTCATTACAAATGCTTATATTTATTGACAACTTTTTATGTTATACTGTTTAGAAACGTCAAACTAAGTTAAATCATAACTGTAAGACCCTAGCTATTATTGTATGCTAGATTTTGTCACATACTTAATCTTTATTTGGGTACGTTCTACGGTCTAGATGGTGTTATTAGGAATTTATTTTTAGATGTCACATACAGTAGCGATACGGAAAAAAAAAATACCTACTCAATTATTTGCATACATATTCGAATTTTCTTGAAACGAGGCTTTAAATCATGTAAATAATTATCGTATTATCATTACGAGTAATTTTACATTCTATTGCATGTGGCAATAGACAGCAGCTATGTCAACATAATGCGGAATGCGGGCCTTATTAATAATATTTTTTTATTTTTTTTTATGGAAAAGGAGGCAAGCGAGTATACGCCTGATGGTAAGCAATCACCATCGGCCATGGACACCCGTTGTATTGATTACAAGTGCGTATCTGATCTTTAAGATAGGAATGTTACGCTCTTTTCT
The DNA here is from genome assembly GCA_025490895.1 of Thaumatotibia leucotreta. Taxonomy (NCBI): domain Eukaryota; kingdom Metazoa; phylum Arthropoda; class Insecta; order Lepidoptera; family Tortricidae; genus Thaumatotibia; species Thaumatotibia leucotreta. Next base: position 49,905 of record JALPQI010008345.1, on the reverse strand, counting down.
TGAAGGTTTGAAAATCGTGACGGTCTGGAAACACCGCAGGCGTCAATCATTCCAGACTTTAGCTATGCGAGGCAGCAAAATTCTAGAAAAACGCATGGTTGAGGTTGATTTGATTTGAAAATACTCGAAAGCAAATTTTACCAACAATGAGATTTAGATTGAACGAAGTTTTACCCGCGTTAGCCTTTGTTTCAAAATGAAATAGAATCATCACTTCACAATTAAATCCCCACCGGGCTGCCATTAATACTCAATAAAAAATTCTTTGAAAATGTAACTCTAGGTTCATGTTATCGTCATTTTCATATATCTCTATAAGTAAATCCAGCCAAAAATTTTAAAGGCATTTTCTAAAAATCGCATAGAATACTTAATTCGTTTTGTATCTAAAAATGTGATAGATTATTTGCCGCTATTTGTATCTGTAGAGATCGAATATTTTAAGACTAATGATTGCGTAGCTTATTAAGTTTGTAACTGAGGATTCCAAAGTTCTTAAGATACTACCGTTACTAGGCCTATTTGAATAAATAATGACTTGACTTTGACTTGAATGTTGTACATTTAATACCGTTCATAGTACACACCGCCTTGTATGTAGGTACAGCAATACTTGTAAATTATGAGCGATATATTACGCAGCTATCAACATTAATAATTAACGCTTGTAATAATAGCACTTTAATAGTGTACATAGTCACCCGGCGCTAGCGGGCCAGCGGTTATGACAATGAACAGATGACATCGGATATATCTGAGCGGCCATGGTGCTCATAAATATCTGAACACGAACTCTAACGCCATGATAATAGAGCCGTAGTCAGATATTTGTGAATACCTACGCTGACCGCTCCGATATATCTGATAGCGAGTGGGCAAGGCTACGAATAAATAAAACATGGAAGCCGCACGCCATATTAAATTGCTTTTAAAAAACGGTCCTGAATTTGAGTTGACAAGCGTCACCTCTTCTTCAATGCATCGCGGTAATGGGTGTCAATATCAACCTATAAAAACATTAGCCGCCATTTAAAAATAGTTGTGATTGGTTCATCAAAGTTTTGATTGGCTATATTCTATAAGCATTTGTCAAAGATGTTGCGCTGAAATATGCGCGGTGTTAAGAAAAGCGCTCTGCCCTGCTCATCTTGGCACAATTGAACAATTGCTTTTGGGGGCATTTTCGAGCTGGCGTTAGACGTCCATGTTATATATGGTCGCAGGGGCAAGGGAAATATTTAATAAACGGTTTACCGTCGGCGGAGGTGCACAGCGTGAGCTGCGGATGGTATTTATCCGTGAGCCGCTGTATGAGATCAATTTGCTCGAACGTCAGCTGCACCGCGTCCCGATGTTGCGCGTCGCACGGCACGTACGCGGCCCAGAACTGCGGGACAGAAGACACAAACTTGATTAAATATCACGCACGAGCCCACATGGCGTTGAATGAGAATGAGACATTCTCAGTTCAAAATAAAAAAACATTTTCGAGATCATTTTCTTCCTTTGATACGCCTACGTACAAATTAAAACGGGTCCCTTTTAGCCATTATAGATGTTTCTTACAAATCATTGCATATGTTTAATTATGTATCTATGTTATTTTAATCATATTTACTTAGAAATATGCCACTTTTTATCATTACTTAGGTATCCGGATTTCAGCAGCTAAACTTCACCTGTTCAGAGATTATCTAACTAACGTTCACAAAGGTGAAACTAGTTTAATTTATTTACAACCCTAAAAACCCAAATATGGTAAATGTCGCTCAAGTCAATATATGTAGTGCCTAGTCATTTTAATATTGTTTATTTCTCACTTAATACCGTAGGTATGCATGATTATGAATTAATCAATGTCGAGATTTTTATGAAATTTCTAATCAGAGGCCTTTTCTTAATCTTCTCTTAGTTACTAAGTAGATATACTGCATTTGTATACCTAATACACTTAGAAAATTGTTTTGCAAATATCCCCTGCTCGATACATATGTTAAACTATTAACAAAGGCTCGGAAGCTGACAGTTTAACGAGACAAGTACCTATACAAAAATATCGATTATTTTTATTATTATATATTATCCATCCCCACGATTCGGGATTTTTTGACATCTCGTGATTAAAATTAATTATCGGAGGGCGCCCGCCCTACTGCCGTTTTATAAATAGGGTATTGGTGCGAAATGGATGAGAGGGGAACCGGTAAATGTAATGAAATGTAGCAATTATTTGAGTTGAGATAAACCACTTAATCTCTTACAGCGTTCCTACTCTCGATCCCCTAGACAGAAATAGTACCAATTTATATTTTAAGCATAAACTGGTTTTGGGTACCTACCTACTTCTATCGGGCAGTCAATAGGGTACGCATTTTACCACTGAAAGCAGAAAAGTCAAGCGTACCTTCCTTTCACCGGCAAATGTAAATTTTTACCACTGATTTTTTTCATATATCTAACTACATAGGTACCTATACTAAGAGCTCGAAAATTTAAAAATTACGGGTTAAGTTTAATATAGTTCCATAAGATTGAAATATTTTTGTGTTTAATATCTCGAAGAATATATGCATTTGTATATAGATCTGCACTTACCGCTCTAAATTTTATAAAACTATAAATCGGGTTCATTTCTTTTGGTATGTAATTCTAAAAAGTTATACTTAAAATATCGGTCGCTAGGATTGTTTTTGTTTGTGACAATTTCGATCAACATACATATAACATCGAACGGTAAATTACCTTCAACCAACGTAATACCAATACGTCATATTTTCATTGGAAAATAGACCTCCATTACAATAAATCGTGCTTACCTGCCCGGCCACCCTCCCTTGTTTTAATCGCGGCAAATCGGTGTGGCTCCATGAACTCGTGGCCCATGGTGATATCGTCCGCAAATCTTCGTCGAATCTGAAACAAATTTATGTATTACGCTTCTATAAATTTTCCTCGTATCAAAGTAGGCAATTACAAATTTGTAAATGCTTGATACTGATTTTTAACATTGCAAGCATGTAAACGTGTCTTTACATGAGAGTTGAGAGTAGATACTGTAAAGGTATTAAACCTTTACAAGTTTATTTTACATGACGAAGAGGGCTGGCATGATATAGAATTCAACTGCAGAATGCTTGCCGTCTCTGTAACTTAGAAGAATCTAGATATGAGGGCAGTCGAAAGTGGACGGGCTTCATGTGAAGATCTAGAATTGTATTGATTTAATGTAATGAAGAAAAGATTAATATAAAAGTAATATCGAGGAACCCCTATTGTTTGATTGCATTCGGAAGTCCTCCCACACATGGTGGAGGTGCGGGGGGGGGGGGGGGGGGGGGCAATACTTAAGTTTTATTCAAATGCGGTGAACACAATATATTTTCCCCGGCTCTTGGATGGTTCATTATTATTTTCGTTATCGTAGCCGAATGATAATAATATCCAAAGCTAATTGCCCTAGACGCCCTCATCATAGTACCCAATACCCAACCTACAACTGAAACCCTTACAAAATTAACGGTGCAACTCGTGGGAGATGTATTACACGATTACTAAGTAGGTAGGGTAAATTCTCGAGACTATAACATCAGTTACTAATTCTTTTGTATGTTCTTATATTAATTAAGTTTCTTTAAGCGTATACTATCGACCTATAAAGCTAGGCCAGCCATACGGAAACTTGGAAACTTAACTTTGATATCTTAACTGATTTCAATAATAAACATATTTAATGTATATCAATCGATAATATAATATATTATTATAATAAATACTCAAAATATTCGTTAACTGATGTTATAGTCTTGTGGATTTACGTGGGTCGCGTTTTATAAAGTTACTTTTTACAATTTCGCTGTTTGCCTCTCTAACGCACGCACGTAATGGCTAGAAAGAGAGACAAAACAGCAAAATTGTAAATTGTAACTTTAGGTATAAAACGCGACCCTGTCAGGCGATTGAAAATGGTAGAAAGTCTGAGATGAAAGAACCGATTGGTCATGTCGTTCTTTTAAACGACTGCAAATACTATCGCATATTCATGCTTTCAACCGTATATGTTTAAGAAGTACAAGTAGGTAAGTGATTCCCACTTTATAGCATAATATATCGTTTTTTTTATTTGTCGAAGGTAGACAACTGAGCTCTCAGCCCACCTGATGGAAAGCGGAAACTGAGGTCCATGGACATAGTGACATGGATAGTAATTTGAAATAAATTCAGACGACAGCAAAAATAGCCAATTATGTTAAATAATGGGATAACCAAATTTCCCTTATATTAAGTAAACACATTACTTTGCTTAGGGTAGAGCAAAAGATTAATCATGTAATTTATATTTATTTCGTTATTTTTAGGCTTATCAAATTTTACTTGTTTATAATTATCCTGTATATCTAAATACTGTTTATTTATTACGGGTCTATGTTTGCTAAGTCAGTTGGACAGGACAGAATAAATTAGATATTTATCTCATACAGTTTTTATAACATAATGGTTAGCATTATTGAGGATTTATTGTATTAATTACACAGAAAAGTAGTAACAAACTATTGAGTTTTATGAAATGTAATTATGAAAACAAAATTTGTTTGATTAAAAACTGTCACCTTAATGACATAGAAAAAAGTTTTGCGGGTTATGCCTGAAACATAATTTTTACCTACACGTTTCCACTGAGAAATCCCATTTGAAACTAGATTTCGCCAAGATAGAATATGGTTTATATAGGTACTAGGTTGAAATGTTGGTCTATGAAATGTTAATAAAATTATCACTGGGTATAAACAGGATTTTACTGTACTTACCATATTAGGGCAATTTATTAATTTCATCCATCGACGGAAAACGTTCGCTGCGCTCGGCTATCTACATAGGTACTTGGCCGAAAATTCACATTTTCTCGGTGGCTGATGTAATGCACTATTACTCGTAGCTTAACGCTCACTCGCAAACGTTCATTAAAACGTCTGTCTAAGTTTACTGGCATCTCTCTTTGTCTTGAAATACCTAATACTAAATTAGTGCATAAATCAAAGCAAAGTGCATTAGTTCCGTCAGTAGAAAGGGTGAATTTCTAGCAGCGCTGCATAAAAATCCTTTGTATCTATGAGTCGTAATTTTTGAAACAACTAACTCCAGGTAATATCGTCCTCAACGCTTGCCAACAATTTCATCGCGTGGAGATGAAAGACATTAATAACGTTTTCTTGGTAATGCGAACGAAGGAGATAACACGGACGAAAAAAAGAGACTAGAAATAGTAAATTGCAATTTTCCTTAGTTGTCATTCCTGTCTATCGGGGTTAAATCGTACAAGATTAATGGATATACCCGGCTACCATTAAGGTTTAGAGGTTTGTAATTGGGGCAATAATCCTATAAACGGTTAAGCGGTTACCTAATTTAACGCGTAATTCGACATACTACCGTGCCTGTTATTTAGGTACTAAAATGATAAATAATCCTAAAAGAGCTTAGTTTAACAAGCCACGATTCAAAGATTCTGAATAAATAAAAAGAGTTTATAAATAACATTCCTTAATTACTTCCAATGTGCATGTATTACATATACGAGTACATTTGTGTAATCGGTGTCGTAGGTTTTAGGTGGTAAACCCGACACTTTTTCTTTCATTTTGTTTTATTTTCGAAAGTATATGTAAGAAATGATGTGTTTACCATGAATAAAACATTGAATTTGAATTTAGGTAGCTACGCTGTTTCTATTTATTGCTCTATGATCGATCGAAATAAGTATCTACTGATTAGATCTGAATTTATACTAAGTAGGTATAGGTAAGTAGTTACCAGAATACAAATTCCCAGAATCATGAAAGTATTTGCCCACAATAAATACAAAATTTTATGAATTTTTGTTTCGTTTATTATCGAATCTCGGTCGGAATATCGGTCTCGGTCCACAAAATGTGACATATCGTGACAGGGGGGAGGGAGGCGTTCTATGTTTGTGACGTCACAATCCTCACATACATAAATACATGCACATAAAAGAATAGAAAATCCAAAATCCTTGGACGGAGGAAGAATAAGTTACTTTTCTCTTCGTTAATTTTACAAATCATTTTAAGCAATCCTAATAAAAAGTTACTTTCAAAGTGATGTCGTAATTTTTACCTTCTTAAACTAAAAATCTACATGTGACGTCACACTAAGGGGGGAGGGTGTAGTTAATTGTGACGAAGTGTGACAAGGGGGGAGGGAGGGGTCAAAAAAATCATAAAACTGGTGTGACGTAATTAATGGATGATCCCTTTCTTCCTAGCTAAACATATTTTAAGTGCCAGTTTTTACGGGTTTGTTTGAAAATGACTAGGTTATATATTTCAGTTCTTTATTTTCAGCCCGGCGATAGACAGATGGGGGGGGGGGGATACACGATAGACAGACGGACACGGACGGGTAATTGTTACTATTTACTAGAGTAAACCAGTACCATGCACATCACTAGGTTATAAAAGTATGCTTAGGCATAGATATTTCTATTTTTTTACATAATTATAACTTCCTAAGATATAACGTTCTATTGTAACATTCCTATACGTTGTGCATACAAATAATATAAAGAATGAAATTGTCTAGGTATCTTTCAGTTAAACGGACTGTATTAATTACTGCATAAGATACAAACCATAGAATAATATTTTTGAATTTAAAAAATCGAAGTGTAGGCGTTGGGCAAAGTGCCCAAAAGGCTACTTTGCTACGTTGGACGCTGACCAAAATTATGGTCACTGGACTGGCAATATCTGAGCCCTTGCCGATATCGTGATCTCCGTTCCTACCGTTTTCCGAACACATCCACAACTATTGTACATTGTACCTTAATAATTATATACACTACAAAGAGTAATTAATGTAGTAGAGTAACTACAAGTATTTAAGTATCATCATCATCGTTTCATCATCATTTGAGCTAACATTTCCAAGTAAATATTAAAACCGGCGGATCCAAAGGTTTAAAATGTAATTAAAATATTGGACCATAACGAACACCGAGCTAACGAGCTTCGTCGGATATTGTCTTCAGAGATTTTGTACAAGCGATGCCTAGCAAATTTACATTTTGGTCAAATTAAAGTCTTTGATAGATGATTTGTTTCTAAAACACGTAGCTTTAACTTTTCACGAGCACTACTTAGGAAGTTTTTGCTCAAAGCGGGAAATACATGCTTCGTGCTATATACGTACTACTAACAGGGTTTAGAGTGAAGGAGTTAATAAATTAGGAAACTTCTCTTAATCGAGTTTAAAGTTTTTGGTAGTTATGTGATCCGTAATTATGTGTTTGTACATACTTACGTAAGTACCATTTTAACATTTTCAATTCCTACTGCGTAATATAACAAATGCACTAGAACACGATACTTTGATCTCAAAACGTCAGTAGGCGTACTAATTATGAGATTGTGCGGCGTTATTAAGGCACTGGTCTAGGCTATCAGCTAGCACAGCCGGGCGAGTTTCGCCGTGTCTCTTTTATTTACATGGGAGTGCGTATCTTTACATAGCTTAGTAGCTCGCGGTGAGACCAGTGCCTAACGCGCGTGTATTTTCTATCCGGCTCGCTCGCGCCAATAGCCAATACGCTAGGGCGAGCGGGATGGATATAAAGTAAACGCGCGTTAATAACGAACCGGAATCTCATGGTAGTGCTACAGCATATTTTATAACAGTTAAAGTTAAAACTAACCTAAAATCTTTGATTCTGTTGTGTAGAAACTTCCTTATATTCCAGGGTAGGTCGTTGTGTCCGTCGATAAGAGGGGACTCGTGAAGCAGCCGCTCGGCCAGTCGCAACCGTTCGTGCAACGGCGCGCCCGGCGGCGCGCGCAGCGCCAGCGGGCCCGCCACGCACGCCGTGCCGGCCACCAGCACGAGGATCGCCACGCAACACCAGCGCCGGTGCCAGACGGATAATCCTGTGTAAACTAACCTAAAATCCTTGATTCTGTTGTGTAGAAACTTCCTTATATTCCAGGGTAGGTCGTTGTGTCCGTCGATAAGAGGGGACTCGTGAAGCAGCCGCTCGGCCAATCGCAACCGTTCGTGCAACGGCGCGCCCGGCGGCGCGCGCAACGCCAGCGGGCCTGCCACGCACGCCGTGCCGGCCACTAGCACGAGGATCGCCACGCAACACCAGCGACGGTGCCAGACGGATAATCCTGTGTACATAATGTCAGATATACAATACAATACAATAAAATACTCTTTTCTCCAATATGCTCGGAAATGTTCGCATTAATGTAGCAAAAACGAAACGCGAAGTACCTTCTTATGTACCAGCTCAAATTAAAAAAAAAGATTTTCATTATTGTACAGTTTTTGCGGCCGCGAAATTGTACTAAAATCCATTAATGTATTGTTTTTTACTTCTTAAAAACTACTTTTGGACTTTGAAAAAAATGCATACAGCCAAATTCTAAAGCCACGACCAAACGCCTGGTCTGGATAGAGCGAGAGACGGCGATCAAATCTATGGCCGTCTCGTTCTATCATGAGTTACAAACGCCTCGGTGTGTCAGGTCGTGTAGGTACGGTTTAATGAAACCATAGATATCGTTACTATTTTTTATGAACGACCATGCATTAAAAAAAAGTTTAGGCGGGAATCATAAGAGATTTTTTCTTTTCAATTGTTATTCAATTTGAAAGAAGAATTACTTAATCGATTGTAATAAATTTTGTTTTATTTCCTTGCATGTTTGGAGAAAAGTCCTATATGTGCCTCGGACGGAAATAGAATTTCGTGGATTCGTATGTAATTGTCGGCCTCAGCTTCGCTTCGTCCGACAAAAAATACTCATCCACGAAATTCGCTTTCCCGGCCTCTGCAATAATGTACTATTATTGTACACCTCGTAACATAAAAAAGGAGATAACAAAAAAAATGGAATCTTAAAAGTAGAGGTAACACAACAGGCGGTCTTATCGCTAAAGAGCGATCTCTTCCAGACAACCTTTATAATAGATACAAATTTTTTTAGTACAGATGGTGTACTTTTTAGGTTCTAGTGCGAGAAGTGGGTCATTTTACGTCAGATCCAAAACTTCGGAGGGCCATCTGTACTAAAAAACGTCAAACGAGAGACGTGCAAAAACGAAATTCGTAACTCGTGTCGATTTAAAACACTCCCTGTCGGTCGTGTTTTAGAAGATAGCCACTCGTTTCGAATTTCGTGTTTTTCGCACTTGTGTCGTAATGTACTATTCTCAAACATGCAATGAAATATTGTCTACGTTCTTCGTTTTACGTTCCTTAAAATAGACTCGGAAGTATCGCTTTTAGGGCGCAGTAACTCCAGTGGATGGAAATGGAATTTCACAACACTTTTCAGGCCTAGGCCTGCAAAGTAACTTTTTTTTTAATTTCAACAACATTGTCATTATTTTTTTGTATTTCTTTGTATGTTTGAGAAAAGTACTATACCTACCTACATGCGTCGGCGTGAAAACGGATTCCCGGCCTCGTTAACTATCCGGTATATACCAACTTGGCCGTACATTACGTACGACAAATTGGACCCGGAAGTACCATGTTGCTAGTTTGATGGCCTAGGCCCGCAAAGTATTGGAATAACCTGCTTTTGACAAGTAAGAGAACATCTTGGTATTGAACCGCAAGAAATGTAGAACTAATGACAACGTTACGGGATAAACAGATTACTAAAAAAATACTTGTAAGTAGAAAAAGGTACGTATATTAGTTAAGTATTTTTTGAACTGTGAAATTGATTTCCGTTTTTTTTTTACTTCTTTGCTATTTTGGGAAAAGTATTTTCTCAAACATGCAATGAAATGTTGTAGTTACGTGCCTTAAAAGTGGCCGGGAAATACCTCGTTGCCGGCCTAGGCCGGCAAGTGCCTCTTTTTTAATTTTCATTTGACATAGGGTTGTGACCTGGCATCTTGGCTTTTAGCCAATAATTATCTGTAAGTAATATTAGTATTAATAAAAATGATTGGCAAATTTTTGCATTTATAATTAGGTATTTAAATTATATAATTTAAAATAAATGTACAATAACTACTCAAAATAATATTTAAAAAGCAATTATACGGCGCGATCCGTCGGCCCCGATCACCGCATGCGATTAATTGGACCCAACCGACCGCGTCGTCTAATACCGCTTTTTAAAAGTAAAAATTTGCAACTTTCAAACAGGTCAATCTTAAAAAAAAAAGATGTGTCGGTGTCATATTTGACTTTTCTTGTGTTTCAAAGACTTAGTTATGTAGTGGACTTATAATTTCTTAGAAAGAAGATACATTTTTTTGTTTCATTTCATTGCATGTTTGAGAAAAGCATTATAGTTACATACCTCGGCCATGAAGTGACGGGTTGCCGTCCGAATACTATCCGGCCTCGCTTCGCTCGGCCGTCTACATATATTCGGCCGGCAACCAGTCACTTCCCGGCCTCGGTAGTAATGTACTATTTATTACCCGTTATTTTCCCGCCGTTTGCAGTAATGTACTATTATACTAAGGCCATCCATATGCTAGTAATGCAACTAAGCCTACAAAATTCGTTATTTAGGGCGACCGCTGCCTGATTGATGTGATGGGAAAGGGCAGATTTTCTTCTTACTTAATTCAGAGGAGGTAGGTAGGTACCATATACGAGATGGCTGTTGATTACACACAGTCCAAATGAATAAGATTCAAATAAAATGTATCTAAATTTATTACACTAACCAGGTAACTATGATGTTTTCATGTAAAATGTACATTATGTAGGTCGGTAAAGTTTCGACTGACACGGTACGTGGTGACAGCTAACAAATAGGGTTAGTGGTCGCACATGCAAATAGGCATCAACGCTATTTCCAACCGCGTTCAATTTTGAAACAGTAGGGCAAGTTGTTAACAAGGTTGATGAGTGCTTGTTATGAAATATATATTTAGTCTTGTATTTAATGATAACGATATGATTACTCAACTATGCATAATAAAGTACCTAGTAAACAAACCATATATTTTGAAACAAAGTGGCAAATCCGTTATATTTTTATGAACACAAGAAGTATGTATTAGTAATTAATAATTAGGTAGGGGGGAGAAGGGGGGTAACTACGTAGGTACATAATATCTCAGGTGCCTTTTTCTTCCCGCGTAAAGTCGGGTATCGTGTTGAATGTGTTAACACTTTCATTGCGAACGAGTGCTACGCGCTACGTTCGTAGCAGACCCCGTGATTTTCCGCTTTGTAGCGAAAATGGTCCTCTCCCGAAAGAGTTCTCCGCGCTCAATGTGTTAAGCCCAAAAAAATACATATGAAAAATGCAAAGATATAGCATATTCATAATCTTTAACTATTTCTTAAAGGTCGATTGTGTGTAATAAATATGAAATATACAATATATCTTTTATTTCCCTCATAAATGATGTGAAAAGGAGTATGTGTCGGACGGTTAACGCTTGAATCCTTTCATTATCATTACGCTCAGGATTTTAAATTGGAATCCATTGCTGCATTTGGACTTCAATCAATGCCTTCACCGGAAATATATTATTTTAAGTAAAATATACAATTGTAAGTTGATTTCTTCTGTCTTAAAAAAACACGAAGATAATAAATTAAGGTACATAATGCCAAAATCAATATCGATTGATGTCTCATTCTCTGATAAAAGCTAAATTGTGATCGACGTCTATTCTATCTAAACAACTGGCTTAAGTACAAAATAAAACTCGATTGGGGTCATAGTAATCGGTCGTGGGGAAGCCTCCGATAATCTTGCTGTCAAACGCAAGCGCCGAGCGGTGCGATGCGATGGCGGCGGACGTGTGTGGAAATTGTACGGTGAATTAGCGGTTTGTTCCCCGCCGTATAACCGCACACTACATTGCACATTTTTATCCTTAAAGTAACTTAATTCTCGACTGCTGTTGACGCTTGCTGATTGCTATGTTTGCTTATCGCATGTGGCATATTGCCGAGACTTAATTATCAAGAAGAAAAAACTAAAACATGGATACCATTCTCGTATTTAAGTAAGTACAGTTTTTATACATCATTTGATACTACTCCTAACTTCCAGTGTGAGGAAGCCTACATAAAATCCGCGAATGAAATCAAAGGTGTATGTGAAGTTTTCAAGACAAAGTCAAAGTCAAAGTCAAAGTCAAATAATTCTTTATTCAAATTGGAATAGCAACAAACTCTTTTGAATCGTCTAGATATGAAAACTACTTCCGGTTCGAACCCTACACCGCTGACCCAAGAAGAACCGGTAAGAAACTTGGCGGGAATTATTTTTTCAAACAATGATGGTACATCTTACAACTAACATGCATTAAAAAAAATACATAAAATTGATTTTAAATAAATTGAAATATAATAATAATAACAAGAGATGTAAAGTCTCTAAAAGTCACAACATTTATAAGTAATAATTTATAGAGAAGTAAGGTTTCTCTCCGAATAGGTATATAATAATAACATTATATAATGCACGTTTGGAGATGTATAGGGTCTCCAAGCGTAAATTATCGTAATTGAATGTCATGACTTTAACAAACTAATAATTAAATCCTAAATTACTCCCACGGTGTTTTATCATTCATGTAGTCTTGTGTACTATAATAAGCTTTAGATATAAGTTTACGCTTTACAAAATGCTTAAATTTGTTGACTGAAAATTCAGTAACATTTACTGGAAGTTTATTATAAAATCTTACACAATTACCCATGAATGATTTCCTAATTTTATGGAGCCGAGTGGCGGGTACTGCGAGCTTATGTTTGTTTCTAGTATTAATATTATGTATGTCACAGTTTTTCCTAAAATTCATAATATTTTTATGTACATACATAATATTCTCATAGATGTATTGAGAATACAATGTCATTATATTAATAACCTTAAACTTATCTCTAAGTGAGTCTCTAGGGCTCATTTTATATATCGCTCGAATAGCCCTCTTCTGCAGAACAAAAATAGTGTTAGTCTCTGAATTGGCAGCACTGCCCCATAATAAAATGCCATACGACATAATGCTATGAAAATAACTAAAATATACTAACCGAGCTGTATCGACGTCAGTTAATTGACGGATCTTGCTCACTGCAAAAGCTGCAGAACTCAGTTTATTCGAGAGATTAGATATGTGAGGACCCCACTGAAGCTTAGAGTCTAGTGTTATACCAAGAAAGACTGTACTTTCAACTATTTCCAATTCCTCACCTTTCACAAATATACTAGCCTGTTGATGTTTTACGTTACTTGTAACAAATTTGATACATTTAGTTTTTTTCTCATTCAACATTAAGTTATTCATATTAAACCAGTTTACTACTTTCGAAATAGCATTGTTTACATCATTCCAAGCTTGTTGCTGTCGTTTGACTTTAAAAATAAGTGAGGTGTCGTCAGCAAACAATACTATGTCATGGTGGGTCTCTATGAGATGTGGCAAGTCATTTATGTAGATAAGGAAAAGGAAAGGCCCCAATATAGATCCCTGTGGTACACCCGTGGAGACCAATGACCCCGGTGATCGCTGTCCATTCACATCAACCCTTTGTATTCTACCGCGTAAATAAGATTCCAGTAAATTTAACGCTAATCCTTTAACTCCATAATGGTCTAGCTTCCTGATCAATGTTTCATGACAAACGCAGTCGAAGGCCTTGGACAAATCACAGAAGATACCTAAAGCATCTCGTGATTCCTCCCAGGCATCAAATATTTGTTTAATTAATTCGACACCAGCGTCGGATGTTGAGCGCCCCCGAGTAAAACCAAATTGCTTGTTATGCATTAAATTGTTTACGTTAAAGTGCTTAGTTAATTGCGATAAAACTATTTTTTCGAAGATTTTGCTGAACGTTGGTAGCACAGATATAGGTCTAAAATTAGTGGGGTCAGAAGTGCTACCGGATTTGAATAAAGGAGTTACTTTACTATGTTTCATAAGATCAGGAAACTCACCACAATCAACACATTGATTAAATATTACTACCAATTCAGGTGCTACGATTTCAATAAGGGATTTGACGACATGAACAGAGACTCCCCAGAGGTCAGAAGTTTTTTTGACATTGATGGATTTAAATGCCTTTATTACATCTGAGATTTGAATATGTTCAAAATTAAAGTCGTTACTACACATAGGGACGTTATCTCTTAATAATATAGTGGCAGCCGAGGGTGATGAATTTAAATCCTTAGTTATGGAGACTGGTATATCGGTGAAAAAGTGCTCAAATTCTGTTGCTACTTCTAAACTTGACTCTATAATTTTGCCATTAATTTTTAATTTAGGATCTTGGAATCTGTGCTTTGATCGACCAGTCTCCGCATTAATCACTTTCCAGGTTGATTTAATGATGTCGGAACTATTTTTAATTTTTTGGGACAAATAATCGCGCTTAGCTTTATTACAATCAATCTTAAATTTCTTAGAATATTGTTTGACGTGTTCTTTAAATTCATCACTCGTATTAAACCGCCGTTCCTCATACAATGCATACAGTGCTCGTCTACGTTCATACAAGTCCGCAGTTGCCCACTCACTAAAAGCAGATGCACCACCAACCACAATATTTTTGGAAGTAAATATTTTGTTGTAATGTTTCATAAAAATGTGAAAGAATGAATTATACATGTCATTGGAGTTAATGTTGGAAGACAAAGTAGGTAGCGTCTGCACTAAACTTTCTTTCATTCGTTCAACACGGCTTGTGGTTACTGGCACAAAAGTAATTTGTTTTCTAATGTTATTTTTCCTGATGGTCTCAAACGTTATTAATTGACCTAAATGATCTGACTCTAAATTACTGATTACTTTTTTATTAACAGGAAAAATATCAGTAAAAATGTTATCAATACAAGTCGCACTAGTTGCACTGATACGAGTAGGCTCCATAAAAATGTGGTTGAGTTTAGAAGACTTAAATAGATTCAACAATCTTGTACTTGTTGTTGAATTTTCTAAAAGGTTTACATTAAAGTCGCCGCATATAAGTAACTTCTTACCGCAAACTGATATTTTATGAAGCACAGATTCCATTACACTTTCAAATTGCTCAAAATTACTTAAAGGCGGCCTGTACACACATACAACAATAAATTTATCTAATTCAATAGCACTCAATTCTATAGTCCGTTCAACAGACAGAGAAACAATGTCCTTACGTTCCTTAAATTTTAATTGTTTATTTAAAATAATTAATGACCCACCATGTATGGAACTAAGTCTGTTAAACGAACTAGCCACCTGGTGATTATTAAACTGAGGCACCACTTCATTACTTTTTAACCAATGTTCAGTTATACATAGAATATCAATATTAAATTCATTTAAAAAAAGTTCAATCTGCAAATCTTTTCCTCTAATACACTGAATATTTTGATGAACCAGGTGGATGAGTTTTCTATTATTATTACAATTTTCAATTAATTTATTAGAGACTAATTTGCCAGAGATATGGCACTCTTTTGTCTTATCATTTAATTTAAATTATTGGTTAAAATTGGAACCAATTCCGAGTTCATAATTGATTGCTCAATAGGAGCACAGTTATTTGCCAAATTTTTGGCAGATATATCAAAACAATAGGATAGCGACAGAGCTATTTGTCTCTTACAATAATTAGAAAGGTAAAACTTACCTTTAGTCATAGAAATAATAGGAAAATAATACTTATTCTTATTAACATAATTGTTAATGTCAATTAGCCTAAACTTATTACTATAATTATATGTACACAGCTTGTACATGGTCAGATTTAAATTATATATCTAGTATCATTTTCTGTCTGACACATTAGGCTAGCGTATGACGGAGCTATAAAGCTCAATCTGTCACATGGGCCGTGTGTAGCTAAAATCACCCACATATTTTTTTCTTCGGTTACCGCGATTCATCATCATTATCATCATCAGCCTATGTTAGTCCACTGCTGGACATAGGCCTCTCCTATTAACTTTACGTACCTACGACGCATTAGGAGGTAAATGCCCATAATTGCCACGCTGGGCAAGCGGATTGACGATCGCAATAATGTGTCCAGTATGATGACGCTGCTGCCCATCATCAATCTTGTAGAATGGTCAGTGACACTTCAATCCCTTAGTCGACACCGCGATTGTTATTCATGAAATAAAACTATTTTAACGGATAATTAAATGCTCACGTGTATTATTTATGTTTTTTTTTGTAAGTAGTTGTTAGTTCTATGATCTCAGTTTGAGTTCTACCAAAGTGTTTGACTTATTAAAATAAGAATTATTGATAAAAAAAACTAATTACTATAATGGTTGAAAAATTAAACCAAGACTAAGAAATTGAATATTTTATGTAGATTTTTTTTGTAATTGGTAATTCTGTGATCGTAGTTTGGGATCTACTAAGTAATGGCCTTATTAAAATAAGTATTATTGTGCCTTATGTGTCTCAAAGTCAAGTATTGGTTCCTAGTCCGTTTCAAGACACCCACTGTCCGATTCAGTGCTACAGGTGTTATGAAACGGACACAAGTGAGATTAAAGAAATTTAAATATTTCATAAAAAGTATGGCTTTTTATTTAATATAGTGTAATAATAATTATACTACAGTATATCCGAAATCCTTAATGATAGTTAACGAGTTCCTAAGTTTTTAACTACAGTATGTATCTTACTTTAAAGTTAAATGTCCGTTTCATGGCGTATCTCCCCTACCTACTCACTACGCGAGACATGTGTACTTGAAATGAAATGTATGGTCTGTCGTTTGGTGTATTTTGTATAGTTTTTGGGTAGCTTTGTCTCATTTTGATGAAGTTGGATCTATCAAATTTCCTCCACTGTCAGTCACCCTTAGACCACGATCCCTGTAAAGTGTTCGAAGCGTCGGGAGTAATTAAATTAATTGATTTCATACCTACATTTTATTCCAAGTTTTACGCTGTACTTTTTTAGAATTATAACTAACGTGAGACTCAAACAAATTTAAATATTTATCACACGGGTTACTCACGTAATTTAAGTCGATAATTGCTCTACATGTTTCGATCCATTTAGAGGATCCTCATCATGGAGTATCCGCGACTAAAGCCCGACGTGTACGCTGTACCTACAATTTTAGATTTTGTCTAATCTAAAAACCTGAGGAATCGTATTCTCAATATTAATCCAATTTCAGTATTATATTAAATCATTATTGAGGGTTTTGTTAGGTTGAGATTGGTTATTTACTTATGTCTCTCATGACAAATCTTGCTAAACATCGAAAGCTGGGTATCTTTGTCAACAGTAACCCGTAAACCAATTATATATTATATTATATCACGCTCAATAATCGAACGTGTAAATATTAAAGCGAAAAGCGACACCTGATAATTTACATAATAAATTTCGTCGACGCATAAAGAATGTCACAATGATCCGAGAATTCTGCAAACGAATACCGGTATCGTAATCGAGTTTCTAACGTTAGCCCGCCACGCTTTGTGCCGATCGAAATTTAGAGATCCAATTTTCGCAGTAAAAAGTATGGTGAAAAAAGCATTTTATATCGTTTCTGCGATTTATTTGGTAGGAGCCATTATAAATCGTTCAGATTTTTATTCGGGTTTGGTCACTAAATAAACATAAAAATATTTTATATATTTTAATTGGCCTGATGATTTAACTAGCAGGGAATACCTACTTGCATTAAGTTCACGTGTGCTGTGTTTACAGTGAAATAAACATGAGATAAGTATATAAATCATTTCTGTAAAATTATAAATATCGTAATTCAGATAATCGTCGGACATTTTTTAACATTCACTAAACTACTCATTAAAAAAAATCTTTTTGAGTTGCCGATGACCCATATCTCGGGAAGAAGGAGATCTTATCTTAGAATTCTAAGTGAATAAGGCCGTTTCTCACAATAAATATAAGTTTTAGAAAAGAAATGTTTAATAGCTGAAGTATCAACATATCCAAAGAGGCTGTTGCAAAGTTTTCGCCTATGTTGAAGCTGTTCGTGTATTATTTACCAACTAAACAGGTTTAAGGCGACATTTTTCTTTTTGTCTGTTTATACATGTAAAAATAAAAATCCTTTTAACTAATAAAAACAGAGGTTTTTTAATAATATACGCAAATAATATACCGTTTGTCAGTAGAAAACAGAAAAAAAAGAAAACAAAACCTAAAAAATTGCATTATTTTACAATCACGCACTTTTAAATTAGACTTTAACACAATCCGTTGTACAATTTGACTTTTAACCTTATTATGAAACGGTTCTATGGTTGCTCAGAATTCAGTTTTGTCGGTAGGTAGTACTTATTTTGAACGTAGAACAATGGGCTAACTAGTTGATACTGAAATAACCTATGTATTGACAGATAGCTAGGAAGGAACACTGCATTGGATCTACTGCCATAAATGTCTGTGGTATCAGGGGAATAAAAAGCATTTCATAACACATAAAACTGAAGGGCTTCGCAGGGTAATAAAATGGTGTCGAGGTGAGAGTTGGCAGGTGCTTGTCTCGATTATGTCAGCTTATTACTACATAACAATACTATTGTGGCTTTTCTATCAAACTAATGAACTCTGAAAATAGTTGATTGATAAGTTACTACTTATTTTTGACAATATTTAACAGAAGCAAATACAAGATCTAAATGGAGCTGAAGTAACTGACAATATATTTTATTTTAGAGTATGAGTTTGTTGAAATTATGTCGACGCTGGCTGGAAAGGAGAAAATGGATAAGCGACACTTTTGAAGATATTGAGTTATATACACCGTTAGAATCGGCAAATTTTTCTGCATCAAATGAGCTAGGTTTCGTATCCATCTGACAACTTTTGTGTCGCTTATCCCATCAGTGGTTTAGAGAACTTTCGATCATTTTTTATTACTAAACGACTTGGTTTTTGACAACTTTTAAGAAAATGGAGATTAGATAAAATATAATTCAACATAATTAATCTTGGATTATTTTACCTATTTGTCATGACAGGTTAAATTTTACTTGGATATTTTTGCTGTGTAACAACTAATCTTCACTCGTGGGTTAGCTATTTCTACCTGACTGTATTATATGTTCTTATGTCGTTTGGACAATTTTACCTTTATCTTAAATTAAAATTTAAGACGGTTAGACAATATTACTTGACTACGATTTCTGAACTAATGGCGAACTAATTTTTCCAAGCTCTTTTTTTAATTCTCCACTGCACGACTTCGTGTTATACAGAAAGGACCAATATTTCTGGTCAATCTCCATGTTTTTTTTTAAATACCCCTGCTTTGGGCGCAGTAATACTCTGTGAAGAGAACTATGTCACATATTATGTGAATTTTCTATGGGTCTTTATTCAATTATATAATCCTATACAAATATTAGTCTCTTTGGCATAGTTTTATGAGCGAAATCAGTGCCAAAAAGTATCAAGGATATTATGCATAAGTCAAGGATATCTTAAGGAACACGGGAAGAATGGCCAGATATATTGACGACAGTCCCATAATTTAGAAAACTGCATGCAAAAAAGAAAAAAAATTTTGGAAAATATAGTTTGGAAAAGGTTTCGAAGAAGCTGTACTGTCAGCTAAGTTAAGACTTTCTGGTTAATTTCCAAAGCTTGAAATTATAGCTACCTAACTATATCGATCCGATTTAATTATTTGAAATTGACAGTTTTTAATCAGTACACCCTTTAAATTCGTTTACTAGTCACGGAATGTTATCGAAAATAGTTTCTCATTTTAAGTATGTGGATATTTCTTAGTGATATATTTATGCTATTTTTTCAATTTATATATTTTTACCCGAACATAAAATAAGCCACATCGGCAGTTAGATAATTTTAACATGATGAATTTTTTATGCAAGTCTCGGGTGGACTTTTTTACCTTCCTTATTTCTTATACAACGTGTTGGTTAGATAATTTTACCTGAATTAATTTTTCCGACCATTTTGCTCAAGCGACAGTAAATCCTTAAATAACACTTAAATACGTTAAATAATTAAAACATTACATAGAAAAGACATTTATGTCCATAAACAATGCGTCAATTATTTGATTTGGCCTGCTAATTAATTTTAATGATTTTTTTTCGAGAATCTCGGCGGTTTTTTGCCTCTCCTGTAAAGTACGCACTGTGTCGCTTATCCAATTTCTCATTTCCAGCGTCGATGTATGTATGTTTTGGTACATGTGCTTATATTTATTTGATCACGTGAAATAAAATTCAAATTATATTTAAAATTGCTTAATTAGTCTTATACGTAAATACGTATACCTACCTACCTACCTAATAATAATAAATTATAATTGTTGTATATTAAATTTCATCCCTTGTTTGCAGTATTTTACGATTGCTACTTTACTTTTTCCATAAGAAAAATAGGTATTAATAGGTTTCTGCGTGTCTTCGCTTGACTCTTGTCAGTATGAAAATACTGAAGGCTTGTGCGAACCCTTCTGAGGGTAGGCGAGGGTAGCGTATATTTTCTACGTAATACCATCTACCATTAATTAACATGTACCATTTGGGTCATTGTCAGATTTTGGTTATCGTCTTTTCGGTAGGTACAACTCTACAACCTTATGGACATAATTAAATTGTAACATAAATTTATACAAGCTGTTAACTGGGGGGTTACCATGCCGTAGGTACTAATGCGATTCAGTTTAGGTCAAGAGAAAGGGACAAGGCTATATGAGGCGTATATCTCTGTCCCTTTCCCTGCACCTATCGAGCTATCGCATTAGAATGTTATGGTAACCCCCCTGGACTGATGACCAGGTAAAGGTCGCAGGAGTCCACTGGACGGGTGGCGCAGAACAATCTTTGGCCCCTCCCATGCTATGGGCTATGTTCAGCAGTGGACGTCTTTCGGCTGATGTTAACTTTTGACCAACGAGTGAATAACTTTTTGGTTTTCGAAGTTAC
The DNA here is from genome assembly GCA_025490895.1 of Thaumatotibia leucotreta. Classification (NCBI taxonomy): domain Eukaryota; kingdom Metazoa; phylum Arthropoda; class Insecta; order Lepidoptera; family Tortricidae; genus Thaumatotibia; species Thaumatotibia leucotreta. Next base: position 28,990 of record JALPQI010008345.1, on the reverse strand, counting down.
AACGTTCACATTTAAGGTCTAATCGTGTGAAATAATAGACACAATAATTGATTTTAATTTACAAAAAATTATTTTATCTATTATTTCACGATTAGAAAATTATATCGACGCTGGAAAGGAGAAATTGGATAAGCGACACAGTGCGTACTTTACAGGAGAGGCAAAAAACCGCCGAGATTTTCGAAAAAAAATCATTAAAATGAATTAGGAGGGCAAATCAAATAATTGAAGCATTTTTTATGGACATAAATATGTTTTCTATGTGATGTTTTAATTATTTAACGTATTCAAGTGTTATTTAAGGATTTACTGTCGCTTAAGCAAAATGGTCGGAAAAATTGATTCAGGTAAAATTATCTAACCAACACGTTGTAAAAGAAATAAGGAAGGTAAAAAAGTCCACCCGAGACTTACATAACAAATTCATCATGTTAAAATTATCTAACTGCCGATATGGCTTATTTTATATTCGGGTAAAAATATATAAATTGAAAAAAATAGCATAAATATATCAGTAAGAAATATCCACATACATAAAATGAGAAACTATTTTAGACTTCATATATATATAACATTCCGTAACTAGTAAACGAATTTACTTACACGTGAAAAAAGAAAGACACTGTTTTAGGTATTTTTATAACTTTATTCCAAAAAGTAGGTAAGTATGTGAGTAAGTAATAGTTATTGTTAAGTATTAAAAACAAATATATTTTGTTTTTCTATTTGAGATCATTTCTCTTTATTTTAACCCTTAAATGCATAGTGATGTATCACTATGCATTTAAGGGTTGCATCATGCATCATGTATTTTCGACTCTTTTGACAACATGTCAGAATTCAAATTAGAATAAATCTTTGTTAAGGTCATGCATTTAAGGGTTAAAACATGCAAAATCAACAAGGATAACTCGTTATTGAGCCAACAATAGTTAGTACCTACCTACAAACGAGGCACTTGAAAACTATCTACTTTTAACAACCGTACGTACCTGTTGGTATGTTTATCCATCGTATTACGTTATGATAAGTATGATAACACTTAAAAAATAGTTTTAGTTAGTACCTATTTTTTTTTTATTTATTAATGTTCCAAAAACATTTTATTTAACGCAGAGTAAAAATGGACAGGACAACCCCTCTGCCAAATGTTTCTACATAACGTGACAAAGAATAAAATAGCAGACATTTATGTATGCAAATTGTTGCTAACTTTTTTCCTGACATTTCATTTATGCAAGTTGTTAGGATAAGTGACAGTTGTATTCTAATGTAAATTCAGGTAAAAAGGGATACCTAGGCGACATATGGTTCATAAATAAATGTAGGGGTAAAATTGGATAAACGCCAATAGTTCAGATATCATAGTTAAGTAATATTGTCTAACCGTCTTTAATTTTAAATTAAGATAAAGGTAAAATTGTCCAAACGACATGAGAACATTATCATACAGTCAGGTAGAAATTGCTAACCCCCAAGTGATGATTAGTTGTTACACAGCAAAAATATCCAAGTAAAATTTAACCTGTCATGACAAATGGGTAAAATAATCCAAGATTCATTATGTTCAATTATATTTTATCTAATCTCCATTTTCTTAAAAGTTGTCAAAAACCAAGTCGTTTAGTAGTAAAAAATGATCGAAAGTTCTCTAAATCACCGATGGGATAAGCGACACAAAAGTTGTCAGATTGATACGAAACCTAGCTCATTCGACGCGGAAAAATTTGCCGATTCTAACGGTGTGTATAACTCAATATCTTCAAAAATGTCGCTTATCCAATTTCTCCTTTCCAGCGTCGATATGTATAAGAAATTTATAAATACAATTATAAAGTGTGTTTCCATGAGCCGGGCTTTTACGAAAATGGGTAATAATACGCATTACTAGCAATCGTTTTCGAGTATTAACATTTAACAAAAAAAATAAATTGATCATAAATTAATTTTATTTCCTCCGAACGATCAATGTAACGCGTGTCTGCTGCGTTGTCAAACGTTGCGAGTGCCTGCGATCTGTCATTGTCAAGTGCAAATTAACGATTAATTTTGAAGTACATTGCTTCTCAATTAACTTTTCTTAGAAAATTAATTACTTTTAAAATTAGCATTTTGAATCGAATTATGTTCACGGTTTGGCTAGAAATCTGCATCGCATTCCTCGGTTTCGATAAAAGCCAGTATCATAATAGACATACACTGTATAGTAATTGTATCATTCAATTTGTAACAACATAGATAAATGCTAAATCACGCATCTAGCGCTACTAATTGGTTAAACCTTTTTGTGAAAAGCTAAACATTTAAAGGTCGTTGTCTACCAACTTATTATTAAACAGAAACAAGTCTGCGACTTCCTATACCGGTATGTATTCAAATGCGTGAATAAACGCCGTAAAGAAAACATCTCTAATAGCCATCGTTTTCGGGCAATTACAGTCCTTAACTAAATGCTTAAACTTTTTCTCATTTCATCGCCCACAAAATGTTTACGTATGTGTACAAGTATTACGTAACGATGTCAATCGTCAAAGCTCAGAGGAAGCTGAAACACGCGGGAGGTCTATTGATTAAAAGACATTCGCATGAGCGGCGGCTCAAGTGCCATACACGTCCCGTTAGAAAATTGCTCACCGTGACTGTTTGCTGAGTCCTTACCACGACTTCACTGCGCTGCGTGGACAAACGATAGTCGACGTAGTTGACTTTTCGTATAATTCCCGTGTACCCTTGCGTGAGAATGTGTATATATAATATCAAATGATATTTACCATTAGCTTTCGGTGACGGAAAACATCGTGAGGAAACCTACATACATCCGCGAAGAAATTCAAAGGTGTATGTGAAGTTCCCAACCCGCTTAGGGCCAGCGTGGGCACTATAGCCCAATCCCTCTCATAGGTATATGAGAGGAGGCCTGTGCCCAGCAGTGGGACATTATATAGGCTAAAATAATATGTATATGTATAATATATATATCTATATATAAATATCATCTGATATTCCGTACATAAGTTACGGAAAACGTCATTGGTACGAGCCAGGATTTGAACCCACGACCTCCGGATTAAAAGTCAAAAGTCTAAATCACTGATGAGCCACCACCGCTTAATGTGTATTGATTTAAAATGTATTGCACGATATAAAAAAAAGTTAATGCATTCCTTTCGTTCTAATAGACATATTGATAAGACAAACTAAGGAACAAACAATACTTAGCGGCTTGTTAAGTTAGGAGACGTTTATGTTTAACGGGGAAAGTATTTAGTTTATGATAAAAGATAAAAATAGTCATAGTTTTATGTCGACAAAACTTGGATAATATAATTTTGTAAGTAGTTTTTGAATGAACCGATTTTATTAATCAAATGATTCTGTATACACAATTACACAGTATATTTAAAGTATACATACAAAAATATACACGAATTCAAATGCAATAACTGTAACATTCATTACATATCATGTCATCAGCTTCTCTCAGTCCACTGCCGGACGTAGGGCTCTTCTATTAACTATGTGTCTCGACACATTAGGAGGTAAATGCCCATAATCGCTACACGCTGTGCAAGCGGTTAGGCGATCGTAGTAGTGTTTCCACGATGATGACGCCGCTGCTCATCATAGAAGAAGAAGAATGAATAGCACAGAGACACTTCAATCCCTTAATCGACTCTTACGACACCCATGGGAAGACTTGGGAAGGTGACAAATGTATTGTTACTGCCGTTACCACGCGGCTGACTGATCATTAGGTACATATACACTTATTATACTTCACTTAGAATATTGTTGAGAGCGAGAGAAAAAGTAAGTTAGGCACGTAGACCAAACGTAAACCCTAACCTATGCTGAAGAGGCCAGCCAACTCATAGTAAGGACACCGGAGGGGGCACGCCCAAACTGTGCCAACAGCGCGGTGATATTATTATTGTCAGTAGCTTGACTTCTCTCAAAGTGGTCTCCTGGGAGCATTGGAAACAAGAAGGAAATTTCATTGTTTATATTATCGCTGATAGTTATGACACTGCTTTAATTTTTTACCAATAAATGCGAGTAGGTGTATTTTTAATATTACTTGAAGCCAGATCCAAACGTAGTTTTAAAACCACTATTGCAAGATCATTTGAAGTTTGCCTTAAGAGACCGGTATATATTTAGAAGTGTAAATCGTTAAAAGTGAATTAACGCATGTAAATTGTGATTATTAAGATAATATGAACTATTTGTTTTACAAAAAACATATATTACTAGCTATTGTCTAATAATCTAGGTAAATAAAATAAGTCCTCAATTTGTGACAAACTCTGTAAACCATAATTTTGTGGCGGCGCGGCGGCCATCAACTAAGCCGAGAACATTCTCGACTAATCCACCATCCTTTCCTTTTAACGACAGTACAGTGCTCTGCCGCAATTTTTTATTATGTTGGTATAACAAAGTGGCTCCATTCCACCTGATCGTGAGTGAAAAGTAGAGCCCTAATCGCGGCGGCACTGAACAGGAGACTAGGGTCGCATTTTATAAAGTTACAATTTTGCTGTTTGCCTCTCTTTCTAGTCAATAAGTGCGTGCGTTAGAGAGGCAAACAGCGAAATTGTAAAATGTAACTTTATAAAACGCGACCCTGCAGTAACCTGTCAGTTGCCATCACCTTGCTGGCCCGCTAGATGCTTCTTCGCGCTTCGCTTAATTAAAGGGTTCCAACTTATAGGTATGCGAAAACACATATGCCGGTAAAGAATTTCACCTTTTAATAGTCCGATAGAAGTATGAAGTCAATCCTGACACCTGTCATTTCAATACATTATGTGTCAAAACGTGACATTGTTGGCAGACAATGTATTGAACTGACAGCTGTCAGGATTGACTAGAGCACTATAATCAAAATCGATTGATCCGTCCAGGAGCTACGATGCCAGAGACAGAAAGCGCTCCTGCAGTACCTGTAATTTACTTATTACGAACACAGGTAATTTCCTCATTCCTGATGTAGGTAAATAGTTACCTCCCTCTCAATTTTCATACATGGATCCATAACATAGATTCCACAAATGTGACAAAAAGAAACATGAATGGCTTACAAAATACTTTTAAAAAACTATTACATAACATGATGAACATATTTTTTCGATAACTACAGTACTTTATACCTTAACCATGTCCCAACATGCTGTTGGCCGGTTTTGTAAAATATTGCATTTTTTAGACATTCCATTGAGTATTTATTTCTACTTTAATGGACCCTAATTTATAAATTAAAATAATATTTACGTAGTCAACATACTGAATATGTGTCACTACGTCACCAGGCTCGCTAGTGTAACGGTCAGCAGTAGTAGCCGGTATCTAATTTCAAAAACCTATGTATAATATACATATTTAGGCATAATTATATCTATATGTGTAATTTTCACGACTTTAAGCTGATGATATTATGGTCGGGTGTATGTTGAGTTTTACGGTGTTGATAGTTTCACGAGGGTTGACGTCATTCACACAACAATGTCAGTGTTATTTTTTCGTACAAACAGCAACTCTTAATTGTACTTCTCTGGTGGCTATTACAAAAGACATAAGGTCTACCAATGTATAGCTAACATTGTGGGCGATGGTACTGATATCAAACATGGCAACTATAATACAGTACTTAGTCATCAAACTTATAGTGTTCAAGAGATAAAAAGTTTGTTCAAGAGATTTATTCTTTCCATATTTTGACGTTACGAGTAGTCACATTAAGTCATTAATTTGTTTATTACATTTTCTTCTATTACTTAGTACTTAGTACTTTATATGTACCTATAGTCGTATCTATATGTAATCAAAATCATCTAATCGTTCACCTCAACTTCGCCGGTGAAGTGAAATTACCTATAAGTAACATTTCTACGTTTCTTAGGTGAGAACAATTGAAGCACTTTGGCTGTAATGGATTTAGGTGGGTTAATGATATTTACGTCTATTTAGACAATGCCTTCCTTTTTTGCTTACCTGTTCCAGCACGAATTTACTCCACTACTATCCCTAGCATAATATGAAAACAACATATTTTAAGGTTTGATACCTATATGCTGTCCTAATGTAGAAATTATTCAATGTCAATATTGATCATAGTGCGGTCATTTATGTCATTAGGGCGTATTGCGTGTTGCAATTATGGTTTGCGGTTGTTATTTTAGGATGTTTTAGCGGTCTTTATAGCTTACGCCCTTACGCCTGTGATCAGTAGCCGTACCTACCATGAGTTTGCCATTAAAGGTTACGGTACTGACGTATTGGTGAGCGCGATGGATTGCTTTACTTATTCAGTAAAACCTAACCTAACTTGCCAACTCATGGTACAGCTTCCGAATTGTCATCGTGAGGGAGGACTAATAGGTGGTGCCGTGTCATCATCACCAGCCTATCGCAGTCCAGTGCTGACGTCATATTAACTATGCGTAGGTATAGACGCATAAGAAGGTAAATGCCCATAATTGGCGATCGCCGTAATATGTCCACTATGATGATGCTGCTACTAATATTCTATCAAAGTATGGTCAGTCACACTTCAATCCTTTAGTCGGCTCGTATGACACTCGCGGGAAGAGGTGGTGACAAATGTATTCTTATTGTCGTGACCACACGGCCTATATGTTTTTGTTTTTATTATTTTTTATTCAGAAAACCAACAGCTAAAATTACTAAGACTAGGTTTTACAAATGATTTATCAAAGAAGCCAATTAAAGGTTTCCACAGATATGAAATAGTTATTTGTTATACAAGGGTGCAAAGTTGTATTTTACCCGCGAGTATGAAATTGAAACACGAGCAAGCGAAAGGATTCTATAGTTGAACCACGAGCGAAGCGAGTGGTTCTAAAATAGAATCCAGAGCGCAGCGAGTGTTTTAACATACGAGAAGTAAAATACATTTGCACCCGTGTGTAACACAAAACTTTTCCCCTCACTATAGCGAGGAAACTCAAAAAAGATAATTATTTGTTCACATTACAATCATCATCGGGTTAGTGATAATAATTTTCCAAATGCATCATATATTTAATGCAAGATTTTGTCGCAGTAAACTTACCACGAAAAAGTAAACGCAGCACGATTTTAACACATTCCTGTAGTTGCACACCAACGCCAATGCATTATTAAATCATTCTCATTCATTATTTTTACAAAATTATAACAGAACACCCTGAAAGTTGTTTAGTTTACTATTTTTATGCGTGTTCGAGTCGGTAAATAAAGATTATAACCTATAATATTCTTTGACAATGTTGACGTTGACATTTTCTGCGTTTTGTGATTGCATCTATCTTAGTCATCTTATCATCATTCACTAAAACAATTGTTACTTATGGAATTTTAGGATTTATATGTTAAAATCATCATATTATATAAAGGTTTGTATTTTACACTAAATTCTCAAACAAATTATTTAATTATCATTAATATGGAACAATTTCCATGAGCATTTTACGTTTTGTTATTCCAAAACCAAGGTCATTACTTTGCCACACAAGTGAATAATATCAATGATATATAAGTAAAGATACGTTATAGGTACTCTAACAAAATGAGCGAAATAAATACTTCACAGCATACACCTACAATTTATTGACAGTTGACATACACCTATCTTCATACTTCAAAATGCGTAAAAGAGATGGCAAAATACATATACTCGTATTTAATAAATAGAAAAGAGACAACTAGCATTTGACAATCGCGCGTGCATTCTTTTATTGATAAACATTGTTTTATCTTTGTTACTCTCGATTTTAAACAGCATAAGCTTGTCTTTTTCTCTAAGTCAGTCAAAAACGTCAAAATGGCGTCCTATTTATTGTCAATAAATAATACAATTTAAAAAAATATATAATTCAGTTTAATTGCGCATGATGTGTGATGCTAAGGGCATTTTTGCATTTTATTTTGTGTTTTTCACTATTGTATAACATAAAATGACATTTTAGGGCTCAGTTCATGTGATTTGCGAGAACTCGGCAGTGGTACACATCTCTCGGTGGTCTGGGTAGGACTAAGAGTGATTGTTAGAATTATCACAATCTGAGCGCTTCAATTTTAGAGCCGGTGTAACATATCTTTACTTATTATATCATTGAATATGCGTTTTTACACGTTCGTATTAATGGATAAACGAGCACTTTACGAGCTAGTGAGGGGAAAAATAATATAAACTCACTAGAGGAATTGCCGGTGGTAGTGGAGCTGTGGCTGGCGGTGGAAGCTGTGCCGGTGGACAGCCATTGCGGGGACTTGCAGGCGCTGCAGGCCGCTGGCCGTACGGACCCTCGCTCGGTCACGTCGGGTGCTGGTGCCGCTCGCTTCTTGCCCTGAACATGTTTGGGAGAGCAAATGTAAAGAATTGATAATGTAGGAAATGAGAATCTTTGCAAACAAACGTTTCGAGCGGGAAGATGATAATAGCAATTTGAATATTCATTCGTTTCATTAACAATTTTTTTGACTTCGACATTTTGTTGTGTTATGTCAGAATACGTAAAATTATCTTTTATATACTCGTATCGATAAAATTGAATTACAATTTTTTTGTAAGTTATATTATATGATCAAACGAACTTCTTGAAGTGAAGTTCGATCGATATTATATTAGTCGTTTCATTCGAATATATAAACATACAGTATACTTTAACCTACCAGGCAACATTCGCACGTATTAAAAAAAATAAAGGAAGTCAGTTGATTTCCCTCCATTTTTAGCCATCATCCCTACTGTTGGCGTTGTCTAGCCTCATTCTTTTTAGAGACTACAGAAAAACTTTCTATCTGGGATTCTGGGTGGGGGGGGTAATTATATATTCGAATGAAACGACTAATATAATATCGATCGAACTTCACTTCAAGAAGTTCGTTTGATCATATATTAGTATTTCGTCGTTTCATTCTTCATATATAAACATACAGTAGATGTTTAGAGATGAAAGTTTTGATGTAATGCAATAAAAATCTGTAGACGTTTATGTTATTACATATTTTTATTAGAATATCTTGTTCTGAACAAATCAGTAATCCATCAAAATTGTTACATTCAACTGTCAAAATACATTTATTGATCACCATTAGACAAATCATCATCATCTTTATTATCAGTAAAGCAAATAGCCCTAGCGAAATTTCCTTCCTCAGCTAGTGGGCGATTGTAATACCTAGCAAAGGTCTCGGAGGTCTTAGACCATCCGGCAGCTTTGCGTATCATCTCTAGTGAAATGCCAGCGCGTTTGGCTGCGGATGTGGCAGCATGGCGGACACTATGAGCGCCGAATGTCATTGCGTCTACCCCGCTATCCGCCAGCACTTGCTTGATCCATCTGCTGATGGATTGAGCAGTTGCATTTCTGTATGTTTTTTTAAATGTTAGTAATAGGTTTTGTGATGAGTCAGTCCTTCTCTTATTTGTCACCTCTATGTAATCATTAATAACAGTAGCAGGGCAAATGTTTAGGTTTTCATTAAAATAAGGTAGGAATAGAACTGGCTGATCACGACCTACGGCTGACGTTTTAATAACATCTGATATTATTATTTTTATTCCAGTTGTACCAACATGTACATTTTTTAATTTTATCAATGAAAATGTTTGTACCCTATGGGCTGTACATATTGCTAGTAAAATTGCCAATTTTTTGGTAATTTTTTCTGCTGATAGTTGTTTATTGGGAACCCACGTCGAAATATAATTGAGTACAGTCTGTGGGTCCCAAGTAGAAGTATATTTAGGAACCGTGGGCCTGAGTTTGTATGCACCTTTCATCAATCGTTTGATTTGATCGTCTGAACTTATGTTACTCCCAAGTAATAAAGACAGAGCTGATCTGTGACTATTCAAGGAGCCATAAGAGGCTCCATTATGGAATTGATCAGTTAAAAAGGATAACACTGCTTCACTTGAGCTCGCGTGAAAATTCAAGCTGTGTTCGTGACAGTAATTCCACCATAGCTTTAGCGAGGGTTTACTAATGTTTGGCAAATAATTTTTCCCAAAGTATCACATCGCAAACTATTTTTCCCAAATTTTCATTTGGCAAAAATTCAATTGTCAAAACTACCTATCGCAATTTTACAGTTAGCAAGCCTTTTTGTTGGCAAGCGATTGTTTAGCAAAGAATTACTTGGTCGTTTTTATTTTCCCAAAATATTTTTTGGCAAATGCATCGTTTGGCGTAACATACTAATCCCAAAATATTGTATGGCATACGATTTATACCGCATATACAATATTACATCGTAACCAATTTTTCGGGTAGGTACAGTTTGAGGCGAATTTTATGTTTTTTTTTTTAATAAAAGCTTACACTGGGTTTTATATTATGTTGATAAACAATTAAAAGTCGGGTTCTAAACAGTAATTTAGATGAAACTGATGAGGGAACGCAATGCCGAGGGAATAACAAAACAGTCGGTTCTGGCACTCGCCGGCCGCTGCCGCGGCACGCTCGCTTCGCTCGCTCGGCTCGTGCGCTGTATGGTCGCAGTTTCACCTAACACTCCTCCTCGCTTCGCTCGTCGTCGTACCTAACGGTGGCCCTGGGATAGTTTTTTTATGAAAATGAAAATAAAAATATAGTTTTTTTATCCGTGGCTATCTGTGCCTTCTTAGTACCTACCAATAAAAAATATGAATAGTGATGATTATGGTGGATTTTATTTTCTCACTTCATTCATTATGATACCAATTATTCATGAAATACGTTTTTTGTTCCAGGCAAGTTCAAGCCAAGGATTGTGCAAAAAAGTACGAAATTCCTGTATAGACCTACGAACTTTAAAATAATATTATCATTTGCCAGGCTTTTGCTATAAGAAGAGCTTGCGAAGTATCAAATTTGGGAATTTTTTTTTTGGATTTTAACTTATGACAAAATAAAACATTTGCTTAATAAGCATTTGCTTAATAAAATCTTGACGAAGTGAAACTTTGCAAAATAATAATTTGACCAAATGAATAAAATGAGAAATGTAACTTTGCTAAAGATTTGTTTGGGAAATGAGACTATTGCGATAAGTTATTTGGGAAGTCATATTTGGGAAACATAATTTGCCAAATGGCAGTACACCTTTAGCGAGACGTTGTATTGAAGCAAAGTATTTTTGGACAAAGATGCTAGCATTAAGTTCAACGAAGCCTCGGGAGTTCCGCGACTCAAGAACGATCTCCGGAGAGCGTCGCTGCAGCCAGGGTAAGGTGAGAGAATCTCTGGTTCCGTAATCTGGAACAACGTAGTTGTTTGATATATTTGTTAGGGTCCAAATATAAAGTTTCAGACACTATTAAGCGTTGCAAAAGTGGGAACCACGGCTGTGAGGGCCAGTACGGAAATATCATGATCCCAGTTGCTTTCTCGTTAATTATTTTTTGTACACATTTCAGCACGAGTGTAAACGGTGGGAATGCGTAAAAAAAACTTTGGATGCCAACTAACGGTAAAGGCGTCCACCGCAATGGCATCCGGATCTGGTTTCCACGCTATGTAGTCTATACATTTGGCTGTGATGCGAGAGGCGAACAGATCAATTTCGGGATTCCCAAACCTTTCGGTCAACAACTGGAACCCTGAATCGTTTAAGCACAATTCGATATCAGGGTTTTTTCGTGATTCCTGATCCGCTTCTACATTATCCTTAGTATTGATGTAGGACGCATGTAACCATATTTGACGTGCCTCGCACCACTGCCAAATCAGACGGGTAAGATCATTCAAGTGTGGGTACTGAATTCCACCTAACCGATTGACATAACTAATCGCAGTGGTATTGTCCACACGTAACAGTATAGCACAATTCGACATATCACGAGCAAAACATTTTAAAGCCAAAAACACGGCGAGAAGCTCTAAATAGTTTATATGGAATGTTAATTCCTCATCTTTCCATGCACCTCCAGCTCGCTGATCATTACAATAAGAACCCCACCCGCTTAGAGAAGCGTCTGTGAAGATTTCTAAGTCAAAATGATTTACAGTTAAAGAGGAAGAAGCATTGCTAATGTTTTTTGCCCACCAGCGTAAATCCGGCAAAATTTCATTTGATAATTTAAATTTAGAATCATAATTTTGGAGTTCTTGGATTTTTAGAAATTTTAACCTTTCCAATAGTTTGGTGTATAGCCAACCGTATTTAATAGCTGGGCAGGCAGCTGTTAGGACACCAATTAAGTGAGCATACTCTCTTAGAGAACATGTGGGTAAACGTAAAAACTTTTTTACCAATTGTGCTATACTATCACGTTTCTCTGTGGGCAATGACATTGTCATAGTTACCGAGTCAAATACGAAGCCGAGAAACTTGCATTGTTGTTTAGGCTGCAAGTTACTCTTTTCGTGATTGATGACGAATCCTAAACATCTGAGTAACTTAAGTGTTGCACTTACGTTATTCATACATTCGGTATAATCTTTGCCCACACAGAGCATGTCGTCTAGGTAAACAATCGAGATGAAGCCTTGACCTCTCAAGTGAGAAACAACTTCTTTCATTAATTTAGTAAATGTCCTTGGTGCTACTGAAAGACCATATGGCATTGCATTAAACGAATATGTGATGCCTTCAAACTCAAACCTTAAATATTTTCGATGCTCAGTGGCAATCGGCACAACGAGATAGGCTTCTTTTAAATCTAAATTTGCCATATAGCCATTCCTTGGAATTAATTTTGCTGCGGTTCTATAGTCTTCCATCTTAAAATGGGACTTTGAAATATATTTATTCAGGTTTTTGAGGTTCAATATAAATCTCTTGCCACCATTAGATTTACTTGCTAAAAATATCTTTGAAAGAAATTAGTCCTCACTTTGTTCACATTCTGAGATGGCTCCTAGTTCAGTTAGATTTTGAATAGCTAAAATCATGTCTTGTCGGTCTTGACCAGAGAAATTATTAACAGGTTTATGTACTTGAGTGATATTAGTACAAAAGGGTATGGGAAAACCATGCTTTATCCAGTCTAATATCACTCGATTATTTGATATTTTAGACCAGCATTTAAGAAAATATTGCAGTCGTCCCGCATGTACCTGCGCTACTGCCGCGCCGGGGCACGTTGCTTGTTGTAGCCCGCAGTCTTCGTCTGTGGCTGAGCTGGCGGGGCAGATCGTCGGGCTGCCTGAGGACTCCGGTAATACCCGCCTCGCCTCCCCCTGTTCGACGACTGGAAGCGAGGGGGCCCCGTCCAGTTTCCCTGGTATCTGGGGCGAGTCGAAGCTTGAGATTGCGACGAAGTATTATTGTTTGTCGTCGTAGAAGTTTTCTGATAAACTGCGTCTTTCTTTATTTGCCAACCCTGTTTCTCGATAGCTTTCGAAGCTTTTATTTTCTCTGACAACTTGTTGCCGAACAGAGTCTCATCACTTTCAAAATCTTGCATAACGTTTAAGAATGCTTTGTCAAGTCCGGGTGTAATCAATTTGATACGATCCTGTGTCTCATTATAATGTAAATCTGTCAGTATACGACAGCTATCTGACAAGATTTTTATGGCTTTAACCTTGTTTGCTTTGTCCTCGGTTGTTAAGAGGACAGTCATGGCTCTGCTAAGCGCAGTAATGCCCACACCTAGTTGTTGTTGGACGCCTTCTATCTTCTTATCACGAGCGCGAGTTGTGTCCGACACTGCTGCAGATAATTCGGCGTTCAAAGAGGGCGCTTTTAACAACTTGCAGTTTTCGGGAATGCCATATTCCTTTAACAAAGTATCTTTGTTTTCTTTTACTAAGCCCTTTTTCAATATGGGCAGCCAACGCTGAGTGAGATCAGGGTGGATTTTTTCTCCATATACGGTGGCTTCATCTGCAGCGTCACCGAGCGCCGTCAATAGCTCTGAATCAATAACCGGGGCAATTTCCACGGAAGTTTCGTCGTTCTCCGTAGTTAGAGCTGGATCATTTGGTGGTACCTCGACCTCAGGCTGAGTGTCGGTTGCAGCAGCGACATCAGGCGACTCGGGCTCCGCATTAGCCTCTTCATTTTCTATAAAATATAAAGAAAATATTTTGAGGGTAGTTGTAAAACTTCGGCACATAGATCAGTGAGGTAAGACGGAATTATACTTTCTCGTTAACGACTTTGATACTCGTATGTGATAACTTTAAGTTAACCTCTGAGCATGAGAATACCATGGTGTTGACTCACGGTCAACCTCCAGGATGAAAAAATAAAATTTACCCACGGATCAACGCTCGGTTGACCTCCAGGTTCACAGTTACCGTCGTGATGGCTCTCGGCCAACCTCCAGGTTATTTGAAATAGTCATTACGATTTTATCACTATATTGCACTTAATAACGGCATTAAATTCGACTTACCTGATGGGTCCTCATCAGAATCCGATGAGTAAATTATAACACGTCGACGACGCTTTTGTTCCTTCAATCGTTTTAATTTCTTTGTATGCCATTCGATTTCTTCATCTGCGGTACGCTTAGGCATTGTGTAGCAGTAATCTACGCGTATTCGTAATTTGAAATAACGAATTAAGATTTGCCACTAAACGTGTGCGTTCGTTGCCTCGCACGGAAAAAGAATGAGGCTAGACAACGCCAACAGTAGGGATGATGGCTAAAAATGGAGGGAAATCAACTGACTTCCTTTATTTTTTTAATACGTGCGAATGTTGCCTGGTAGGTTAAAGTATACTGTATGTTTATATATGAAGAATGAAACGACGAAATACTAATTATAGTAAAATAAAGTGACTAAGGGTCGATTTGGCCAAACTTTTATTCGGAGAATAACGCTTATTCTCGGATAGTAATGTCATAACTCCATAATAATTTGACACTAATAGTATCCGAGAGTAAGCGTTATTCAAGGAATGAAAGTTTTCTAAAACGCAGCATAATTAAAAAGTAAACTGGCTGTAAGAAATAATCCTTTATGCTTTGTGTTTTTTTTAATTTAAATTGTAGCTAAATTAAACAAAATATATTGTCAAAATAATTTTTTTAGCTGTTTTTGAACTCGAACTTGCTCTCAATTTGAATTCAAGCGTTCGAAAACTACGAAACACAAAAATCGGCCCCTTGAGCATAATTCGTATTTTTAATTGTTAAAACGAAAGATATTCTGCTCTAGGATCTATAGTTTGATTGATTGCTCTTGATTAAGTCTGTGGTCTCCTCTGTACGGCGGAGGCGCTTCCTCCGTTGGGCAATTACGTGAATCTAGGAGCGAAATATCGCTTTCACTATGCCTTACATGCCTCCCACAAAAGCAAATCTTTATGTCTAAGGATTCAGAATTTATGAAAATTGGTGTTATACCTCTACTTAGCTACATTACGAGTACTTATACCTTATAGTACTTATACCTAAGTAAATAAAGAACTTGTTCTTCAGTGTTATGTTTTACGTCAAATATTTTTCTTTTTTTCTCACTAGTATTCTACTTACTATATTGTCTATAAAGTGATAAGTGCCCACGAAAGGCCATATTATGTCATACAAAAATCAACTTAAAGTATATTTTAGTGCATTTATTTCACATAATTTATATTTACCCATATTTCCACAAATGTCGGGACTTACATTTATCAATTGTCCTGATATTTCGGGCGTGACGAAATGCCCATGGTCGCAGGCAAACGCACTCCCAAAACGTCAGGATACTTAATAAAAGTATAAGTTTAAGTGATTAAGTTTCGTTACTTGTTAATGATAATATATGCGAGAAAATAGTGAAGGCTTAAAATATTTACCGTTTAAATAAAATTGTGTTACATATGTCAACAAATGAATCCTTAATTAATTTGATAATTTAAAGACATAAAGCCAGATTTGCACATGTGGTATTAGTTACATACCCTGCCTCTCATAATGTTTATGTTATCAAATATTCCACGCTGATTAATTACCTATTCACTTCATAAATTAGAAGATCAAAATCAGCGAATTCGAATCATATCATAATGTTCATTAGTGACAATAGTGACGCTCGCTCTAGGCATTTAATAATGTGTGATTTGTGAAAATGATTAGATCGTCCAAATTAAGCGCGCGATCAACTGATCACGTAGAATTAACGCGAGTAGCAATCAGCACATGCCGAAAATGAAATGCATTGGATTGTGTTATCTTGCCACAACGGGAGTGGTAGGTCGAAGTGTTACTGTTAGTTAATGTTAAATAGTTTAACTATTCATGTTCAGTGGGTTCCTAGATACTATGTCGCATTACGTTGCCATCAAACTCTGAGTTTGAAATGTTAAAGTTTAATACTGCGAAAGTATTATGGAACGTGTCTGCTACACAAATTCTTAGTAAGTATAAAGCTAAGAAACTTCGTAAAAGGTCTTTAAAGGGATAGGATTCACGATCAACAAATTATGGAAATTAAATAACACGAGTATACTCGAAACACCCAGGTACAATATTGGAGTTGCTTATGCGGGTGAAATATAATGTTAAGTAAAAGAGGGTAAGCGGGTTAAACTTACATGGGTATCATAGAATATGGAAGGTATCCGGTTATTGCCGCCCGACTCGCACGTGCAGTGAGAGCGCGCGCCCCGCAGGCCGCCCATCGCTATCCTGTCAGCTTCCACAAAACTTTGTGCCTCGTCATCTACTAAATCGTTGTGAGTACTTTTTGACCCCTCCACGCTTTCATCACGCGTCCATAGGTCTGACCCTCTATCCCTGAACCGTTCACTCGGAAAATCGTTGTATGACATTTGCCTTCTTATACTCCGACATCGACTGCGGTTATCTAGAGTGGAAAATTTCATCCTTTCAGGAGCAGGAGAGTGTCTTGTTAGAATTTCGTCATTATTGTCGAAACTTCTCATTTTTATCATTTTATGGGGCACCCGTCTACCAAAATCTGCAGACGCGTTACACTCCCTTAGTCTATCAAAACATTGGTCTACATTCCCTGAGAAATTTGCATAAGTGGAAGCGTTATTTTTCAATTCGTCTTTCGATTGAAATTCTGATGAAGTGAAAATGCAGCTTTGACTGTTGACCCTCCTCTGCGACTTGTCGACTACGGACAACATTGATAGTTTCTTGAGAGAGCTCGCCGAGCCAGATGTTATCTCGGCTAGTTGGACCGCGTTCTGGTTTTTCTTTGACATCGCTTCGCCGCCAATCTTTTTTAAATTAGATAGTTTCCTTTTTATTTTCTGGACAAGAGTATTGGTGGGATCATACGAAATTAATTGTTTCGAAAAATAATTAGAAACTCCAATATGTTTATTTTTTGTATATTTTCTGTCTAAACTGCGATGCGAGGCTATGTTTAGATGATTTCTGTTAGCGCCCCTTTTTAGTCTTTCTAAATCATATATGTTAAGTGTATGACCGCGATGATCTACGACATCTCGATGACAGTTCAGATAGTTGTTTTGCTGTATGCTACAATTGCAAACTAAGTCAAAGTCATGGTCTGATATGTGTTTATTGAAACACTGTCGCTGCGCAGCGAGAGCTAGACACGCTTCGCAATCGACGCCTAGTAACAGCTCAAGGCTCGTGTTTCTGATGAAACCGTCGCTGAAAGTGCGTGATCGAAAGTTGGCTGGGCTCTGCTCAAGGTTCTCCCAATCGGATACCATGCCAGCTCCACCAGCTAGGCAAGCGCCGCCCGCGCCGCCCGCGTCGTCGTCCACCATGGTGGAGGCGTCCCGGTTGACGAGAAAGACGCGCGGAGGCCGGAATACTCGGCTGTCGCTTCTAACCGAACTCCGCGACGGCGAAGGTGACGGCCTCTTAAACCCGTCTACTTGAAGCATACTTCAGCCTTTTTTCGCTTGTGTGGAGTCAGTACCTGTGATCAACAAAAAATAAAGCTTAAACGCTGTAACTGGTCGTAAAAAATGTTCCACAATTGTAATAATAAAATAGTTACATAAAAAGTGAAAAAAAAAATAGTTATTACGCTAAGAGTTACTTTCGTTTTCGCGCATGTACCTATCGTACGACGTTTCTCAGTACATTTGGCTCTCCGAAGATTTCGACCTGACGTAAAATGTCGTAATACGTCGACAAACAAAAATGTTTATCGAAGTAAAATAATTCCGTATAGATAAAAATACTTATAGTATTTTATATAACGGTAACAATATGAAGGCTGTATAAGTTGAGTACCGAGTTTAGGCCCCAAGGCTTGCTGAGTGGCCTAAGCAAAAGGTACGAGACTTATATAGAGTTTTTGTACATAAATCATTGTCTATCATAAAAAATAAACTTTTATCCAGGTTTAAACCTTGACCCAACGTTTACGGATACATCGAGGGGCCGCACATAGTGTGCCACTAAGAGGGATAGACATAGTCACTTACTACTAAGAAGAAAGTGCCACACAGGCACTTAGTGACGTATTCAACGCATTTGTCTGGCACTTACATTTAGCATCTAATGCACACACACACAAAAAATAGTGGCACAGTGATAAGGACGGACGATTATCGTTCCTTTTCACTTCCACTAGTAAAAAGTTTCATAAGACCATCCCTTTCGTTCTTGCTATTATTATAACGTTGTCAAATCCATATTAATCCTACATTCATGGGATACATGGATGAATATACTGTGATAATGTTATTAATTACTGTATGGTTTTGTTCATATGTTCTTTTTGACAATTGAGAAATTGGCAATGATAGCAACAATGTGCACAATATACAGAAAAAATATAGGTAATTAAGTGATTTTAATTAAGTTGGGTCTTAGGGAATTATTTAGACTCTTATTATTACGTAGGTATGTCAATATGTTTTATTCGTGCCACTAAATTTATTTCATGTAATTTCGTAATTGACAACATTTTCGAAACTTTAATTGAAATATTTAAAGTATTGTAGGTACTATATATTTCTACATGGACTACTTTCTATAAATTCCTAGAAATACGTTAATTCACGATTTCATGTCTTTTTGATCTACATACGTATTTTTTTCGTAACTCTTGATAATTTGTCATTAATATTTAAAACACCTAGTCTCTTATAAACAGATGTAAATCAGGTTGTTTAAATTCCGAATCGCATATTTCTACCTACGCTAAAATCCCCTAATTCATTTAAGAAACGTTATCAAAAGAATCGTGCCTTTTCCTGAGAATGTACCTCGTAAAAGCACCTATCTGAATCAGTTTCGGAAAAGTCTGTGTATCTGGTTGGTTATCCGGATGTGCCGCGGTCCGTCGGACTGGGAAATCCGATTGAATTATTCAGCCTAAAGCCTGACATTGTAGATACTTATGGATGCTATTGACAACCGTAAACTCTCTCACCCAACAATTGTAATACCAATAAGAGAGCTTACATTTAATCCGCAGTGTCGTATTAAATTCATATTTTGTAGTTTTGATTAATTCATTGTAAATAAAACAACGTTAATAAATAAATGGATTCAAATACGATCTAATTTTGTTGTTGAATAAAGTTAAAATAACATAACATTATTTTATTCAGATTAATATGTACACATAGTTTTGATTGGTAAATCTGTTCAGATGCATCACTACATAGTATAAAATAAAGTCACTTTTTCTGTCCCTATGTCTCTTTGTGTGCTTAAATCTTTAAAACTGCGCAACGGATTTTGATGAGATTTTTCTTAATAGGTAGAATAATTCAAGAGGAAGGTTTTTATGTAGGTATAGTACCCGTGCGCAGCCGGGGCGGGTCGCTAGTAATGTATATTTCTATGAAATAAAACTATGAAAACGCGTCAAAGTCAATTAATTTACGCGAGTTTATCCGTTTTACTAGTTTTATTTCATGAGTAATCCTCGTGGAAACCGAAGAAAATATTATCTTTCTATCCAAATTTTTTTTGAAGCCTTGGATTTGCTCATAATATATTAATGAACTCGACTGTACCAGAACTGTGACCGAACGTATTCAAAAACACAACCGGCGGACTGTCAAGTTCTATGACTTGAGTTCTTGTTTTTTGACTAAATAACATATAAACATGCTTCAGAAAAAAAATATTTCCGTACAACAGGGGGATAAAGGATGGTAAGGGCATTGAATGGAGAGAGTAAAGAAGACAGTGGGGTCATTACGTTTTTATAGGCTACTGCTGCGTAAATGTTATGTTAGCAATATAATATTTTTATAAATCAAGCTTTTTGTAATGTTTATAGTTCCAAAGTATCTATCCAATAAATAATCCGACTCAACTTAGTAGGAAAACTGGAAATTTGGTGGAGTTTCTGTTTACCTTGTGTTTGTCCCGAAAATGAATTCCGAAATGAAAACAAGCTGAAATAGAAACGACCGAAACATTTAATATTCGTTTTTTGTTATGTATGTACTTATAAAATTCAGTTCGCTACATTTCATGACACCAAGAAAAAAATATATTCAGAAAGAAATTTAATATCTTAGCAAAAGCCCATTTCGTTCTGAAGAAGTTTACAGGTTTAGATTTTTCCTTTTATGTTTGGACCCTTATTTACACATATAAATATATTTTCCCGAATAAGTTTTCGACGCTCGTTTATTTTAGTCGATTTGTGAATCGTAATAAAATATGATTCACGTTACACGCGTACCTATGATCAAATATTTAGGTAGGCATGATAAACTTAAGCAGATACATCCAGTATTTCCTGACCCTGATTCTTTGTCACACTGTCATTCCGTAACTAAGCGACAAACAATTTAAGACAAAAAATCGGCCAAGAACATGTTGCGCCATGCTCAGTGTAAGGTTCCGTAGTTATTCAATAACGGCTGGGCCGATTATGTTCGACATGGTTTTATTTTAAAGTGTTCTATAAGCCCACTATTCAAGACCCATGGATGAAAAGTTAGGGGGAAGGGTAATTTTTTTTATTCTGTAGCGGCTATTTCCGAAAAATTTTAACTTTAGAAAAAAACTTTCTTTCGGGACCCTTATTATTTTCTGAAAGACCTACATTTTATTTCGTTGTCGTTTTTTAATTAAAATTAAATTTGGACTTTTTTACATTTTTTCTACTCAGAATCACGAGCTCTTTCGATCCTGATAGAAATAAAAGTGTCCCAAATAAAATCCATTGAGTTACTATTTTTCATACACTTTTTTCGACCGTAACTCAGTGGAAGACAAAAAAATGAATGGAATTCTTGGGACACTTTTCTCTGCTAATGAGGATCGAAAGTGTAGAAAAAAAATGAAAATATCTAAATTTGGAAATTTTGAAAAAACTACAACAAAATAAAAATCCGCCCTAATATGCTAATTTCCAGTACTAATAACCAAGGAGCTATGCTCCGGCCAGACGGACAAACGGACATGGCTAAACTATAAGGGTTCCTAGTTCACTACGGGACCCTAAAAAAGAGCATTCTTGATATAAAGATCCAAATCGAGATAATTCATCACGGCCCATGATTTTCAAGCCGTTGACATCAATTTGTCGTCACGCTGCATAAGGTGTGATTAAATATTAACGTTGTTATCGTTAATCATCAGTCGTCAATCATTGAAATAATTCAATAGAATTAAATATTTTGATGACGCGGAGACCTACGGCATGATTAGATTTGTTTTTTTTTTATATTGTGTAACTATGCATGAAAACAAAGATAATGTAGTTTGTCTTACCATAGGAAGACGGATGACGAGCTTCAGGTTAGAGCGAAATTTTGATTCCTATTTCACTTTTTATCATACATAATTATAGGCATTTATTTTCTACACACAATCAATTACTTAGGTACTTACCTCAATTGTACACAATTAAATGATTAACAATCGTCCAATCGATGTCATCGGCCTGAAAATTACGGGTTCTGATAATCATTTAAGTATAATCTTGGCGATGTTTAATATACGCTTTCGTGTTGTAAAATTTATTGAAACTTATGGCTCAATAAAATCTACATACAAGTCAAGAGTTTGAAACTTTCTAATTTTTCCGGGTCTATTTATGCACGTTATTATTTTGTTTATACCTAACTAGGTGTTGCAACAGCAGAGGCGAGGCGTGGGCAATGGCAGAGGTAATGAGAGGTGAATTGGGATTACAATTGGGATTGTCCATTATTTTTCGAAAGATATATTTCAAAAACCATTTCGAAATATAACTTTCGAGATCAACGTTCTCTTAGTTGATTTATGACTATATTTTAACGAAATATTCAAGTATTACGGATATTTTTGTAAAAATATAAATGCCCTTTGTTTGACTGTATCCCTTTGCTAAATACGTGAAACCTTATTTAAAGATATATGTCTAGCTTCTCTATGTTTGTTGCTCGTCTCTATGGTTTTACGTCACTATAAATTTTTCAGTCAGTTGTGTTTGTCAAAACAAATATTATCAATGCGGTTTAAATCTGTTTAGTTTTCTGTACACATGAAAAGCTACGAGAAATGTTTCAATAATGTGAAATGCATCAACACACAATAATATCAAACTAAACAATTGTTACAATTCGTGTGTTTTGTGCGTCGAGATGTTTTTATTATCGTAGGCATTTTAGTCCATTATATTACGGCAACGTATGTATGGGAAAAGTTCACATCCGGATACCAGCACCAAATTTTAGTATGTTGTTAAATATGTCATTCTGTATCCAAAACTGTCGGGAAACACTCTCTCAAAGGTCAAGGTCACCAGTAATGACGTCCTCAAAATGGCTGCTGCCTAATTTTGAAAAGCGCTTATTTGTTCCTCAACCGCCCAACATACACCATTATGTGTAGTATCAATTGAAAGGTTATTAAATATGCTTTAACTTTGTCTTTTTGTGTTATAGAGTACATCAAAAAATAAAAAAAATATCGTGGAAAGAATAAAAAAAATTTTTTTCTTTTCGTACAATGTACATTTCATAATTAAACAAGCGGTATTAGAAAAAAATATTGTACTACAGTCAGCAGCAGAAGTCACTATACACTCCAGGCGTCCAAAGAGACGTTAACATTTAAACTCTCAAAAAGTTGTTGACTGTCATGATAGTATTTACTTGTGAGCGCTTAACAAGTAACAAATATCTTAACAGTCGATTTTCATTAATTTCTTAACGTACAACAAATCATTGATACCTCAGCTGTTAAAAAACCACTGGTATCTAAGCAGTCAACAAGGCAAATATATCTGAACAAGAAGGAAAAATAGAACTTGTATGATACAAATATGGTTGAATATTGATTGAAAAATAGCTATACTAATTTTAAGTAACTGTTTTGACAATCATCGAAAGCAGTGCAGTCTTGTCATCACATACATCTATCTCACATTTTTCTCTTCAATCATTTGACAGGTGCTTCTTAGTCAACTTTAGGATAAATTATTTAGTTGTCTCTATTTACAAGCTTTTAGAATTTAGTTTCAACTTAGTATTCAGTTCCGTTGTCTATAATCAAATCTTGCAAGTTAAATTTGAACCATTTCCCAATTTTAGATTGATCTGTTTTAAATTTGATGACAATGCAATATTATTATGACAAAGAGCTGATCTGATGGTGGAACTGGAAGGTAGCCATAGGAACTTTGTGATGAATCAACCAAACCCCATTGTGTTTGGGTTTCTTAGAATCGTCTCGATATGTGTAAGTTGGTCGTGGGAAGTAAAGCACAGTCAGCGAGAATAGTTAGTCTTCTTCTTCCTGCTTTTTCGTTACCCCGGCTTCTACCACGGCCAGAGAGCCAGGGCCCGCTTTGACAACTAGTCCCAAGATTTGGCGTAGGTGCTAGATTTTTACGAAAGCGACTGCCATTTGACCTTCCAACCCAGACGGTATACTAAGCCTTATTGGGATTAGTCCGGTTTCCTCACGATGTTCTCCTTCACCGAAAAGCAACTGGTAAATAATGTCAAATGATATTTCGTATAATGTAAGTATAATGTAAGTTCTGAAAACTCATTGGTACGAGCCGATAGGATTTGAGCCCACGACCTTCGAAATGAAATCCTTACCGGTGGGCCACCAACGCTCCTCCAGCGAAAAAAGCTTGTAAGAAACATTAATTTTTTGAAATAAAATGTTTTATGTTTGTTATCTGTTTCATTTAATTTTATTTTTCTCAAACTTGTAATGAAATATTGACGTTACTGACTTCATATTCATAATTATTAGGTCCGGAAATATTGCATATCCGATGCGAAGAGTGATCTTGATTTATGTAATGGGATTTCATATAAGTACAGTCAGTATCAGAAGTTCCTTAACGCCCAAAGTGTTCACAATGACCTTAACACGCTCTTATTGTCTTAAAAATACGTAGTACCTCCCCAACTGGTGAAGTGGGGATGCATTTTTTTATTTGCTGTAATCCTATAGTGTGGGGTATCATTGAATAGGTCTCTTAAAAATAATAAGGGTTTTTAAAGAAAGTTTTTTTCTAAAGTCAATATTTTCAGAGATAATCGCTCCTGAAGAAAAAATAATTGTGCCCCCCCCTCTAACTTTTGAACCGTAGGTCCAAAAAATATGAAAAAAATCATGAATAGTGGGCTTATACATAGAATACTTAGAAATAAAACTACTTTGAACATAATCGGTCCAGCCGTTTTTGAATAACTACGGACCTTACACTGAGCATGGCCCGACATGCTCTTGGCCGGTTTTTTTAAAACTAGTTCCGTCTTAGTGGCCAGGCCAAAACATATAAAAAAACGCTGTATTAAAGTCTTAACACACTAAAGAGATCGCAGTGCAATGTAACTTTTATATTTAATCTGTCGTAATAATAAATTAAAATAATAATTATTATATTTAATATCCTGAAGGACGGTACGGTCGACATCTGTCGGGCATGCCGCCGTCCCGGTGAGTCACTCAGGCATATTATTTCCGGTTGTTCTCAGATTGCTAACACCGACTACTTGCACAGACATAACCTCGTAGCCAGTATTATTTATACACCAGCAGCTTGCTCTTCAATACGGCCTTGTGGACGTCGAAGTGCCATACTACAAGTACACAACTGCACCAGTTCTCGAAAATGGTCGTGCCACGCTCTATTGGGATCGATCTATCATCACGGACAGGACTATTGTAGCCAATAAGCCTGATATCGTGCTGGTAGATCGATCGCAGCGCCGGGCTGTGCTCGTCGACGTCACCATCCCCCATGATGAGAATCTCGTGAAGGCCGAGAAGGACAAGTCCAGTAAGTACCTAGACTTGGCCCACGAGATAACCGCCATGTGGGATGTTGACTCGACGATCATAGTCCCGATAGTCGTTACAGCGAACGGTTTAATAGCGAAGAGTCTCGACCAACATCTTAAGAGTCTCTCGCTAGATGGCTGGATCAAGGGTCAGATGCAGAAGGCAGTAATCCTGGACACGGCGCGGATAGTCCGTCGGTTCCTCTCTCTGCGGCCTTAACCACCGGCAGCTTGGGCCCGCCCCGTTGCCGGCGGCACCCTAGGTTAGGTTTTTTATAATGTGTTTATGTGTTTATGTGTTTTGTATTGTTTTTGTATGTTTTATTGTATTTTACTTTTATAGACATTTTGTAAAAAACCTAGCCTAAGAGAATATTAAAATAAAGGGATTATATTTATATTTATATACGAAAAAATTATTACTTAGACGTGGTTTGCAGTATTGTTTGTACAAAACGTCTATTTAATAAATTGAAAAGAACTTAAAAGAGTAGGTTATTTGGCAGTACTCAAACGTGACGTCACTTTTGAGTATTTCATATAAAATTCCATAGTGGTGATCGTTTTGACAGTTCGAAAAAAGATGCTTATTTGACTTGCCAGTCAAAGGTTTAACTTGTTTCGCATTAAAGAATCTCTGTTACTAATCGGTTCACAACATAGGCGTCCTACCCTAGACTAGACGATCACTGGCCAATTAAGTTTTATGTTTAACTATACAAAATTATGTTTAATAAAAAAATGTATTTTATCAATTTTGGTTTCATTTCTTTTTAGAGGGGGGGTTCTCTACAATACCTATATGCTTAGCACATGATTGGCGCGACAGTATCTCGCCGCGAGATAGTCTATCCGTCCCTCTTTTGTTAATATAGCTAGTGAAGGACGGGAGATCTATCTCGCGGCGACATACCGTCGCACTAGAGTCTGGCTAACGAAAGCTGAGAATGAGAAATGGCGGCAAATTAATAAAATATAGAGTATGGTATCACTGGGTTGCACCCCGAAAATCAGTCTTGATACTTGTAATATATTTAAAACTTAAAATTATTTTGTTAAATTACCTGTATTTATTACAATCCAAATGAATATTATATATATATATATGAACATAACGTAGCTGTTCCATGCAACTTTATCTGCATGACACAATGCAATATGATGTAGGTATTGTAGGTACCTACTACTCTAAATGATGACCCATGTTATTAAATGGATCCCATATCAAATTTTAAGCAAATCTGTTTAGTTATTTTCAAGTTATATCATAGATTCGACAACACCAAGTTAGTTTTAACTTTTTACATACATATTATGTACCTATTTTGTGGTTAGTTTTAAATTTTTACATACATATGTATGTAAAAAGTTAAAACTAGCTTGGTAGTGTGTCGAACCTATGATATAACTTGAAAATAACTAAACAGATTGGCTTAAAATTTGATATGTTTTTCAGCTCTTCATATCATTATAGTCTTTATACCATAATATGGCCGAAAAACAGAGTGATTTTCACACTTGGATATAACACTTTTATATGTCTATACATAGGTATAGGTAATATTAGTAACGATTTGTAAATTGTATCATCGCAGAATGGGTGTAATCATGATTAAAACTACCTATAAAATTGTCCATTACGACACAAGTGCGAAAAACGTGAAATTCTAAACGAGTGGCGATTTTTTAAAACACGACCGATAGGGAGTGTTTTAAATCGACACAAGTTACGAATTTCGTTATTGCACGTGTCTCGTACGACGTTTTTTAGTACAGATGGCCCTCCGAAGTTTTGAACCTAACTTAAAATGACCCACTTCTCACACTAGAGCCTAAAAAATGCACCATCTGTACTAAAGAAATATAATTCTGCCGGTGTGTGTATTTTTAATAAATAGGAAACGAAATAATTTTTTAAAACACGACCGATAGGGAGTGTTTTAAATCGACACAAGTTACGAATTTCATTATTGCACGTGTCTCGTACGACGTTTTTTAGTACAGATGGCCCTCCGAAGTTTTGAACCTGACTTAAAATGACCCACTTCTCACACTAGAGCCTAAAAAATGCACCATCTGTACTAAAAAAATATAATTCTGCCGGTGTGTGTATTTTTAATAAATAGGAAACGAAATAATTTATATTTTTTATTCAGAATAATTAAAGTCTGACTTAAAAAACTCATACAATGATTCATATTAATGATTCATACTATTTGTGCCATAACACATAAATCACATAATAAACTCATCTAATGCAGTTTTTATGACATTGTCTCTTTCGCTGTACTTATCTTCCACATGAATGACATGGTCAGTCATTGATTTCCAATCTGAGGCAGTTATACTCGCGAACTTTTTTCATTCTTCTCCAACTCGCATAACTTTTCTACCGTATTTTTGACAGCGTTAACTCCTTCTACCTCTCCCAGACCTTCTGGTAAAAAAAACAAATGACCATATTAAATCAACCTAACATAAATACAAACTTAAATCTATTATAGTCGATAGTATATTAGATAATGAGTACAAGAAAATTTATTGAATAAAGGTAAGTATCAAAATGGTACTACGTACTAACCTAGGAACACTGATATCGTGTGTAAACACTCATGTTTTTCCTTTTAAGCGATGATTTTCTCCTCTTGTTTTTCTTTATATTTACTTATTATAGTACGCAGCAGCTTACGAACATTACTTTTCATAGTATTTTTCATCATAAGCACCTTAAAACGTTGCAATTGCGAGCAATGGGTGTCAAGTCGAACGAAAGACAGAACATGACGTTTGACAATTCAGCTTGTGATGCCATATGAAAAGTTTCGTAAAAAACTCATTCTCAGCTTTCGTTAGCCAGACTCTAATCATGTGCAAAGTCTGCTACTCGTTCTTCATTAACAAAAGAGGTACTATAACTCAAGTGTTTTGTTGTCTTAGTAAACTTTGGGCAAAAAGTGCACTGATTTCGATAAATTGTGTAAAAATGTTTTAGGTACCTATGCGTATGATTGAGAACTTTGTTACAAGCACGACACCTAACCACGAACGGAAAAAAGTTTATTCACAACACCAACGGCAAACGTTCAACTTAGCAATATTTTATTCACATGAGAGGCAAAGTAATTTGACCCATATTTTTATACGTAGAATCCAAGTTTCTTAAATGGACCCTAAAATTAAATGACGAATATCACAAAAATATGCCTACCTATCTTGTTGTGGGCGATGGCCAAGTCTTTCTTCTCTTTCTATAATAAAAAAATACAAATATCTTTTATTGATACGGCCTTGTATCTAATCTTCTGGAGCTAATTTGGCTTAGGTATTATGTATTGATAACTATACAAATGTTCCTCTACAGTTTCTAAAAAGACAAGTTAGCGAAAATCGAGTTCTATTGGCACCCCCTGGTACAGTCGACAACACAGCTGTATATACACCGAAAGTGTTAAATATAATGAATACATGGCTTTAGTGTTCAGACAATAAAGTCCTGTATACTTATTTTTGTAACTTGGGGTGTATAGACAGCTGTGTTGTCGACTGTACTAAGTAAAAAAACCGACCGTAACCGTAAGTAAAAAGGACTTTTTGCAGTACTTTCAAGAACTGCGTTGCGAGACTTGCACCTTTTTACATGTAATTTTTTTGATGGGATTATCATAACGTTAACTCGTAACTGTTGCAGTATTGAAAGTTATTCACATAAAATGTTGGTGCTTAGTTACCATTCAAATAACAACTGCCAAGCAACGGGTGGCACCTTGGCTGTTGACGTGCGTGATTGGCAGTGCGTGTAGATATTAATGACAACTGCTTGAATTTGAGTGCTTAGTTACCACTGACTTTGTAACCGTTATTGACATTGTGATTAAATAACCGTGTACGTGTCAAAGAAAAA
>JALPQI010008344.1:0-54735 GCA_025490895.1 Thaumatotibia leucotreta | reverse complement strand
GTAATTTTAACAGTAAACAAAACGTTAAAACTAAAAACCAATCAAGTGTGAGTTCATAAAAAAACAAACCCACGCTTACTCTAACTTTGCAAACGATTATTGAAGATGCTTTTTGTATCAGCAAATAGATTGCTTCGATATTCATCTTTCACATTCTAGATTTAACACATTAGCGGCATAGCTGCGTGTGTCGTTAAGCGTAATCGATTTGTACACATGTTATTGCTTTTGACATCAATACCGGCTTCGTCTAGATTAATGTCAATTTGTTATGAAATTCCGGCGTAGTGGCTGTGTTTTACTACTGTTTGTGATATAGTATTCGTTCAAGTCATTCATAACTATCAGGTCGTAGTGCAAAGGATTTTTGTGAGACTAGATATTAATATATTTTTATTGAGGTAGGTCTATCAGCTTTATGATTTTATTTTTACCCTAGTTAGATTTACTAGTATTATGTGGGTCGATTGTAAAAAAAATACATAGTTGAGGCCTTAACCCTTAACTTGGCAGTGTATCTTAAAAGATACATACTTTTTGACCCACTTTTTGTATTTTTTTAAAGACAAAATTTTTTGCTCTACAAAACGGCAAGGAGGCCTAATTTTTTTAATTCTGCCCAGTTTAGATAATAATCAAAACCACGATCGCGATAGGTATTTGTAAATTTTATCTAACGGATGTATTTATCCGGGGATTGAAACGAACTGTAAGCCAATTAAAAGGTTTAAAAGCTGCAGTAAAAAACAGTCCTGCGCAAAAAACATACAAAAGCATCATCATTTTATTTTTAGTATGGTTTAAAATGGGGTATTTACGATATAAATTCGAATTATTGAGCGCCTGATATTTCGGCACTGTTGCAATGTTAGCTTAAAAATATATCATATAACGGACGTCGAAACAGCTGAGTATATAGCTACAGCAGAGGCGGCTGAAAGTGCCTAAGTAGGAAAATACAGTGGTCTCGGAGCTGACTACAATTTTATCCCATTCGGCGTCAAGACTCTGGGTCCGTGGGGTTCTGGCCCTTACAGTCTCTTTAAATAAATTTCCAAGAGAATCAAAGATACCACAGGAGACCAGAGAGCTGGCAGCTACCTCGCTCAACAGATCACACTCGCAACTCGCAATCCAGCGGGGTAATGCTACGAGCATCTTTGGTACGGTCATGTATCCACTTTTTACCTTACTAAGGTGAAAAAGTGGATACATGACTTTGTAACTGACTGTACCATGCCATATATGCCGTTTTTAGATTTAGATTCAGTTTATTTATATATTTATTGATCCGAGTACCTATTTTTATAATTTACAGTTTTAGTTTTGCACATTATAGTCGTAAAAATATATTGTAGTAAACAAAATAAAAATCGTCCCAATTTCCCAACTCCCAACCGTTTTTCCACCCACTGTACGCTCCACCTCCGTGACTTTGAAAACGTTCCACGCTTTCTTTCAGCTTCAGTCGCCCACTGACCGCCGCGCGCGCGAGTTTCGCCCCTAATCGCGTTATACATATGCGGGATGAGCGAGAATCGCAAAGCAGAGGCTACCCCTTTCGAGGATGCTTTGGATAAAACTGGTAAGTCAAAATTGTGGCATTTTCTAGAACACTTTAAGAAATTTTTTTTTTTAAGAAATTACCTGAAGGTACGTGGGACATGAAAACGTGCTTTTTGTTATTGTTAAACACCTCTTTCTGCACATTTTCTAGAACGACCCCTTCACGTTGTTGTTATTGTATTCTGGCCGTTTTTTCCGCAACTCGACTTCAAACGTGCCTATTTTGCGTGGTCCCAATCCCAACGCTGGCCCAGTACTTGTTGGGGACTTCACATACACCCTCGATTTTTTTCGCTGATGTATACAGGTTTCCTCACGATGTTTTCCTTCACCCATTTATACAGAATAATTTGTGGGCATTTACCTCGTAATGCGTCCATACCCAAAGGCTAAGGAAAGGCCGTTGTCCAGCAGTGGACTGATGATACAGAATATTTCTTGAGCAACTCTTCTTGAGTACTGAACAACTTTTGTTCGATTTAATTATTCAATCCAAAAATATGCAACTTAATCAAAATTACAAGTTAAACTAAAATGAACAAAAAAAAAATTGTTTAGTATGACTTAGATACTCATTATAATGCATTACAACTCACTGCGGAAACACCGTGTATGCAAGGTAGTAAAAATTGATTTTCTTTTGCCTGTATTTCGAACTTAGAATATCTTTGCTAGAAGTCTTTAGGAAATTAGAGTTTTTTCAGAAATTCCCTAAAGGTACGTAGGATATGAAAGTGTGCCCTTTTGTTAAACTCCTTCTCTTTCTACACTTTAGTTCAAGTTTCAGTTTCACTCTTTGTTTGTTACATTGATAATGACATAAAATAAAGTGGACAGTTTCAGTAAGGTCACAATGTTGGTATACACGTAAAATACTATTATTCTCTACTACTGTATGTAATTTTAACAAACTTAATAAGCATTAAGTAGTCCGGGACTATTCTGCAGAACTGGCACACAAAAACCTCACTGGCAACGAGAATCATACTCTACTTATTACTTTTTAGCCACCTTGTATTATTAATTTAAGTTTTCAGGATTTTCACTGCGATCACGCGTGTGACGTCACAGCCGAAACGACATAGGTAGTTTATGTACCTACTACTCTCTCTCATTTTTTGAGAATTTAGTCAAATAAATTGTGTAGGAAATACATAATATTATGATATAAAAGTTCATCAACATACCTGGGATAACTGGGGGCAAGTTATAGGGATTTGATATCGATTTATGACGAACTCCGCAGCAATGAACTAACTACCTATGACATTTTCTATTTTAATATTTTACCAGCTTATTTTAAATGTTCAATTATCAATCAAGGTGCATTCAGACCAAACGAGCATTCGCTATTCTAACCCCCTACTCTACGAAATTCGACCGTTACACAAAACGTGATTCGTTGATTTCGTAGAGTGGGGGATAGAACAGCTAATGCTCGTTTGGTTTGAATGCACCTTCATTTAAATTGATATTTCGAGACAATCGAGACTATAATTGTACATAATATATTTTGCATGCTATTAATATGGCTAAATGTGTGATTATTCTTTTCAAAATTATTATAAGAACGATTTTAACAACATCTAACGCGAATAAATAATAATGATTATTGTTATTAAAATGAAGGCAAAAAATATCTTTTACCGGTTCATATAGATTTATCTTTTACAATGTTTACATTATACTGTAATAGGCTGTTTCCTGAATAACAGCGACAGAGCCTTATTGTTACTATCCTGACACTAGAGGCTGTTTTACCACCCACTGAAAACCTGAAACACCATACGACTGTGTTGGCTGGTGGTAGGACCACGTGCAGATAGGTCTGCCCGGATTGCTAGTACCTATAGCTACCACCACCGTCTTACCCATTAACCTGCCGCTAAATAGCTGTGTTTTCACTGCTGTGTTTCGGTTTGGGGGTCAGATAAACGGTGTAATTACCAGTGCACGGCGGGCGTGAGCTGTTTTCATCCTAAATGTATCACGTGACATTTAGTATGAAAACAGCTCACCCTCGCCGAGCGTTGGTAATTACTGGCATAGATAGAGGCAATCCATCCTCAGGGTAGGCAGCGCATAGGCGATTTTTTGATCACTATGTCCATGGGCTTCAGTTCCTGCTCTCCATCAGGTGGGCTGAGAGCTCAGTTGTCTACCTTCGTCACAAAAAACCTACCTATGGGACCAACCCCAAAACCGGGAAATAAAAATGTATTGTTTCATATTATGTGAGTGAGATAAAACTTGTTAGGGTAAATAGACAGGTGTGTTCATAATATACGTTTATACCTACTTTTAATCCGTCAGCCTCCGTAGCCTAGTTGGTAATAGTGACCCAGCCAACGAAGCAAGAGGTTCCGGGTTCGAATCCCGGCGAGGGCATTATTTGTGTATTTATCACAAATATTTGTTCCTTGGTCATGGCTGTATATTTATTTAAGTATCTATATGTATCTATCTATTATATATATCGTCACCGGGTACCCACATCACAAGCCTTAATTGAGTTTACCGTGGGACTAGGTCGATTTGTGTAAGATGGCCCAAGATATTTATTTATTTATTTTATCAATTATCCTGTGCCTATGCCCAGCATCAGTGGACTTCTATCAGCTGGGAATGATTTTGATAATGCATCAAGCCCAATAATAATTATATCGGATACCTTATTTATTAGAGTTGATTGTCCACATTGGCTTCATTAGCCTTATGGCTCATAAGTCACTCGGAACGCAAATTGCTCAACTATTCTGTTGTTCTCCGATGTCGTCGAAACTTCCAGACCTGTGACCACAAATACAGTACCGGTCAAAAGTTTAAACGGATGAACTCGCGTATATCAACTAATTTTAACTTCATTCCGACGTTTCGAACACTTTACAGGGTTCGTGGTCTGAATCGAACCGAAGAAAATAATTATTCACTGCATGATTTCGATACAAAATAGAATTTGGAGTAACCCTTTTTATCAGTGTTTAGGTCAAAACTATTTTTTGTACCGATGTTTTGGTGATCCGAGAGCTATTTAATATTAATTTCCCATAAAATCAGGACAATTTTATTCATCAGATCCGATAATAGTTCAGAGGCAAGTGAAGTAGTATTTTTTATTAATACCGCGTGGACATGACTACCAAAAGCTGCCACAGCTGCCTCAGTTGTCAGACCTGTCCGAAAGTAACGATTATTAAAAAAAAATAGCTCAATACACTGTAAAAAATATTTACCAAAGTGACTTAGGTTGGCTATATTACGAGGAAACTATATAACAAATCCTTGCTATCAAATTAACAAAACTAAAAACGTTGAAGTCGATACCAAAGTTCTGGTTAAATCAACAAAGAACATTGTACTTTATACGAACAATTGGTGAAATAAAAAAAAACTGGTGTAATCAACAAAATTAATTTAGTAGAATGCCAACATAAAAAGTTTGGTAAAATAAAAAAAAAATGTGTGATAGGACCCAATCAACCTTAATTTCCGGTTAGATAATACGCAAGATCTGATAAATCCAACTTAGCATTTTTTCAGTGTAATCAGCCACACATTAGTAAAAAACAAGTGTTGGCTTAAATGCTGGAAAAGTGTTAGCCGAAAAAAACGATTTCGTACCAAAATCGTGGTGGAACTTAAATTTTTGACCGTTACTGTACAATGGGTGGAGGAGATATCGCTAGGGCTTAAGGAAATAATTAAATTATTAGATTAATTAGACACTCCATCATCATCAGCCTATGATAGTCTACTGCTGGACGTAGGCCTCTTCTATTAACTATGCGTATAGATGCATCAGGAGGTAAATGCCCATAATCACCACTCTTGGCAAGCGGATTGGCGATCGCAGTAATGTGTCCACTATGATGACGCTGCTGCCCATCATCTATATTTTATCAAATAATGGTCAGTGACACTTCAATCCCTTAGTTGACTCTTACGACACCCGCAGGAGGTGTTGGGGTGGTGACAAATGTATTCTTACTGCTGTCACCACACGGCCAATTGTGACACTTGGTGGACAGTTATTAATTTTCTTAATACTTACCTCTTTATTCATAAACATTTATCTACTTAACAAGCCGCTAAGTATTGTTTGTCACTTTCGATCTTATCAATATATCTTAGTTAAGTTAGGAGACTTGTACCCAATAGCGTTGCCACCAATGCGGTAACAGTTTATATAATTTTCCGAAGGAATTTTATTCATATATGAATAAAACCTGATAAATATATATCCGTACTACGTTTTTCTAATGTTAACTTCCTATCTGTTTAACTACACGTAATAGGTAAACATTTTATGATTGATCACATGAAAAACTGTAGGTACTATTGTCAACAACAATTTGACTATTCGTGTACCTTAAGTCCATTGATATAAGGTTCACATCGTGTTAGGATATAAATGTTTAGGTACATAATATAATATCATGGTTCATTCTTAGTTCTTACACAAATCGATCTAGTTCAGTCGCCATCATAGGCCTAAGACAAGTAATTATTTTTTTTTATTTTATTTATTAATAAAGTTTACAATCGACACTTACAGTAATATGCCAAGTATGCTGATCAGAAATAAATGTATGAGAATGACAGATTCGCATGAAAAGTCACATGACCATTGCCATACATTGTTATGGTCACGTGACTTATCGTTTATCAATCTTACCATATACGATTGCAGAATGGCATCTTGGCTAGGCATACATGTCCATCTATGTCCAACAGTGGACAGCAATAGACTGATGACGTGAGTCACGGAGGTATAGGTGAAAAACTTAAGAAAGTCACCTGTTGTATGTGTGAGTGACGTGTTCGAATAGAGAACACATATTTAAAATTAGTAACACAAACAAAACAAACGCCTATTCATACACGTCACTCACACATACAACAGGTGACTTCCTTAAGTTTTTCAGCTATAGTCGTATATAGGTGAAAAACTTAATAAAGTCACCTGTTGTATGTGTGAGTGACGTGTTCGAATAGGCATTTGTTTTGTTTGTGTTACTAATTTCAAATATGTGTTCTCTATTCGAATACGTCACTCACACGTACAACAGGTGACTTTCTTAAGTTTTTCACCTACACCATACATGGAAAAATAAGTGTTTTTCGTACGGATAAACATAATTGACGGCCGAGACGGGGCTCGGTCCTAATAGTGATCAAATATGTTGTTGTTTGGCTTTTACCTATTTCGATAACAAATATGATATAGAAAAACCGATCAAGAGCATGTCGGGCCATGCTCAGTGTAGGGTTACGTAGTTTCAAAAACGGCTGGGCTGATTATGTTCAAAATAGTTTTATTTTAAAGTGTTCTATATTCATGATTTTTTTTATATTTTTTGGACCTACAGATCACAAGTTAGAGGAGGTGCGTCACTGCGGGGGGATACAATTTTTTTTCTTCTGGAGCGATTACCTTCGAAAATATTGACTTTAGAAAAAAGTTTCTTTCGAGACCCTTCTTCTTTTTATGAGACCTATTCAATAATATTATAGGATTGCAGCAAATTAAAAAATCATCCCCTTTTTACCAGTTCGGGAGGTACCCGATTTTTTTTTTCTAATTTTTATTACCTATACCACTTTGTAGGCATGATTAATATGTATACCTGCTATGCTATTCTCTTATTCACACATTCGAAGCTGCGTTCATCAACGAGCTCGACGACGAGACAGCTTTCACTTCGACGTCGAGCGCAGCGCTGCGGAAAACGGTATTCACTATTAACGTAGAACAGCTAGTCGTCGAACTGTAGGCGGGAACTCCCACCGCAGTGTAGTTCCAGCTCACGCCGCATTCGTCGCCGAGCGCTAGTGTCGTTTAAAGTGCATTAGTGAATACCATTTTTAGGCTCGACGCTGCCGCAGCGCTGACACAGCGCTGATAGCAAGGCGGTTTCCTTAGTGAATAACACTGCAGTATCACATTGCAGATTTATAGCATTAACGGCCACTGAGCTATGGTGCGGACAGACGGATAGACGGATATTGCGAAACTATAACGGTTCCGTTTTTGCCATTTTGGCTACGGGACCCTAAAAATTGATTGTGGTTCTTTGAATAGCTAAAATAAGTAAGCCTGCGTGGCCTAGTTGGTAGTGTACTGAGTAAGTGTTACTAGTGACCCTGCCTACGAAGCTGGAGAGTCCGGGTTCGAATCCCGGTAAAGGCATTATTTGTAATCAATCACATATACAGGATGATTATGTATAGGCAATTGGACATTGACCTCCTAAGGCCTCAATAAGTATAGTTAGTAGGAGAGCCCTCTTGCCATCGCCAACCCGCTTGCCCAGGATGGCGATTATTGGCATTTACCTCCTAATACGTTCATACCCATAGTTGATAGGGAGACGTATGCCCAGCAATGGACTGAGATAGGCTGATGATGATGACCTCCCAAGGCATCTTTACGCACAGTTAATAGGAGAGGCCTACGTGCAGCAGTGTTATTCACTAAGGAAACCGCCTTTCTGTCAGCATTGTGTCAGCGCTGCGGCAGCGTCGAGCCTAAAAATGGTATTCACTAATGTACTTTAAACGACACTAGTGCTCGGCGACGAATGCGGCGTGAGCTGGAACTACACTGCGTCGAGAGTTTGACGTTTAATGTACGAACTTCGTATTCTCTAAGGAAAAACAGCTACGAACTCGCCCACAACCTCGCTCACAGCCTCGATTCCTAATAATGTCAAATAAAACAGCTAGGATTTTAGACAAGGCTGTCTCGACGTCGAGCTCGTTGACGAACGCAGCGTCGAATGTGTGAATAAGAGAATAGCATAGCAGTAGTACCGACACGGAGAGAGGCGAATGATGTGAGGTCCCCAGATGTATTTACGTCCCCACGTGTATTTAGTCACTACGCGCGACATGTTTCGGAGAGCCTAGGTCTCCATTATCAAGCACTAAGCGCGTAGTCTCTAAATACACGTGAGTTAAACCGTTTAATTAAACGGTTTTTATTACCTAACTTCACCGCGTATCAACTGTCGTCGATGCTTCAAATCTTGTGATCGATTTTTCGACCACTTCTACTGCACCGAAACCAATAAAATTTGGAACTCTTATCAAGTCCCCATGACAATGCAATATTATAATATTTGTATCCTTGTATCCTCAAAGCCTGATGCTGCAGACGTACTGCTTACCTTAACCGAGAGTGTTAGACACGTGAAAATGAAAGTATAGCATGTTTGGCATAATCAAATACTAACAGCCTGATCTTGACTTCCAACTCCTCACTCCTGATGCTGCAGTACTGCCCACAACAACCGCAAAGTTTATCGATATCTTGATTGTATACAAGTTCTTTAGTTATTAAGTAGAAACATGGAAATTTAATACTAACGTCCAACTCCTTAAATCTGATACTCCAGTGTTACTGCCTGCCACAACCGCTAGGTTTAGCGATATGTAAATTTTGAAGTACTGCTTTAGATATTTGGTAGAAACATACGGATTTCATTATCATCATCATCATCATCATATCAGCCGAAAAACGTTCACTGGTGAATGAAATGAAATGAATGAAATGAAATGAAATGAAATGAAATGAAATGAAATCGTTTATTCACAATGAACATATGGTAACAAAAGATCTTAAATAACAAATAGTGTATCCCTTAATATATTCAGTCTAAGTAGACGTGTGAAAACAGATGCCAGTGATATTGATCACTCAGTCATGTAAAAAGTAAATTTCAACTATTTAATTATGTCTAGTCACTTGTTACATTTACAAAATACATAGTTTAATAAATAAAAGGTACAATTAGATTTAATGAAATGTCACTAGCATAAATAAATTAAAAT
This sequence comes from Thaumatotibia leucotreta, assembly GCA_025490895.1. Lineage (NCBI taxonomy): Eukaryota > Metazoa > Arthropoda > Insecta > Lepidoptera > Tortricidae > Thaumatotibia > Thaumatotibia leucotreta. The sequence goes on along the minus strand of JALPQI010008344.1, from coordinate 45,336 downwards.
TAAAATTAGGTAATATTATTAGTGGAGGAAGAGTACATACAACGAAACATGATTATAAATACAATGAGTAAATGCAAATAGGATGTCAGTTAAATATTTAAAAAGTATGCAATAAAAAATCATTTATACTGTAGAAGCAGTTTTCAATTAATATTTGATACAATGTCTTTTTGTACTCGTTAATGGGCAATGTCCTTATTTGAGCTGGTAGTTTATTAAATATGTTAATGCACATGCAATATGCGCTTTTGTTCCTAAGTGCCAGCTTGCTGGTAGTTGGCAGTGCTAATCTATGGCGCATATGAGACCGTGTTGTTTCTTTGTCTGCTACAAATGTGAAGAGTTCTTTGTTGAGTTTCACAAAAAGACATATCTCGTAAATATAAAGGCAAGGAAAAGAAAGTAGTTTGTGCTTAATAAATAAATGTTTACACGGTTCTAATCTGTCCACACCGCAGAGGGTACGGATGCATTTTTTCTGAGCCACAAAAGCACGATCGGAGTTAGTAGAGTTTCCCCACATAATTACACCATAGCGTAAAATGGACATAATATATCCATGATAAGTTAATAAGGCGCTTTTGAATGAGACAGTTCGCTTGATGCGCCAAAGAGCAAAGTTGAATTTGTTCAGTTTGGTACAGACCGTGTCTACATGTTCTTTCCAATTACAATGTGTATCGAGTACCATACCAAGAAAGACAGTGCTAGTTACTTCTTGAACTTGTTGTAAATTATGTTCAACTATAACTTTAGGAACTTTAGATTTATATGATTTAAATAACATGAATTTCGTTTTGTGTACATTAATTTGAAGGTTGTTCAATTCTAACCACTATATGACATCTCTCAATGCTGCGTTTATATAATTTTCAAAATTGTTTAAGTCGGTTCCTTTAATTACTAATGTAGTGTCGTCAGCAAATAATATACAATTGTGTTCTATTGAGTCAGGTAAATCGTTAATATAAGCGAGAAATAAAAGGGGGCCTAAAATACTGCCTTGAGGGACGCCATACTTATTTACTTTGTAACACGACTGAAAAGTAGAACGTTCGTTATTAACAATTTTTACAATCTCTGTGCATTGTTCCCGATTTCTAAGGTAGCTTTCAATCCAGGAGTAAGCTGGTCCGCGTATTCCGTATTTCTCTAATTTTTGGAGAAGGCGTTTATGACAAACCGTGTCAAATGCCTTTGACATGTCGAGAAACAGTACGCCAACTGGAATTCCTTTATCTATGCATTCCGTTACTTGATTATTAAGTTCGAAACAAGCCAATGTCGTGGATTTATTTTTCCTAAAGCCATTTTGCTCTCGTCTTAGAATGTCGTTTTTTGGCAAAAAGTTGTCTAATCTGGTGCCATAAGCTTTTTCGTATATTTTAGATAAAACGGGAATTAGTGTTATTGGTCTATAGTTATTAAGATTATTTGGTGAATATAGACCTCCCCCAAAGATTGCCACAAGGACCGGCCCTGTGCCACCCGCATCCAGCGTCCTTCACCAGGTCATGAGTCCACCTTGTGGGGGGCCTATCCACGCTGCGCCTTCTGTTACGTGACCGCCACTCGAGAATCTTATCGCCCCAACGGCCATCGGTTCCACGCCGCAACGAGCCCCGCCCACTGCCACTTCAGTTCAGCGATTCGAAGAGCTATATTGGTTACTTTGGTTATGCTGCAGAGACTCCTAGCATAGCCCTCTCCATTGCCCTTTAGGTGACATTGAGCCTTCTTATGAGGCCCATTGTAAGCTACCACGGTTTAGTACCGTATGTCATCACTGGCAACATACACTGATCAAAGACTTTCGTCTTCAAACCCTGCGGAATATTGGACGAAAAGATACAGACGGATTTAATACTGACTTTCAACTCCTCAAACCTGATGCTGCTGAGACACGTGCCACTGCCTGCCATAACCGCCAGGTTTATCGAAATGTTGAATTTAAAGTAATGCTTTAGCTAAAGGGTAAAACATATACATTGAATACTCACTTCCAAACCCTCAAATCTGATACTGCAATATTACCATAAACGCTATTAGTGTGCCATAACCACTGACAGCGTGGATAGTTCGCGTAGGACGTGGCGCCGGACCTGCGGTCCGCTTGTTGATAGTGTGAGTTCAGCCCTCGGGCCTTCGGGTTCGCGTAGGGCGAGCCGTCGGACCTGTGGCCCTCCGTCTAAAAGACTGGCAGAGTGAGTAGTTCGCATAGGGCGAGTCGTCGGGCCTGCGGCACAGCGCAGTGACAGCACAGCGTGAGTGGACCTCGTAAAGCGAGCCTGATAAACTGACAGCGTGAGTGGTTCACGTAGAACGAGCCGTCGGGCCTTCGGCCCTCCGGCTGATAGAGTGACAGCTTGAGTGAATCGCGTAGCGTAGGGCGAGCCGTCGGGTCTTCTGCCCTCCAGCTGATAGAGTGACAGCGTGAGTGGATTGCGTAGGGCGAGCTGTCGGGCCTTCGGCCCTCCGGCTGATAGAGTGACAGCGTGAGTGGATCGCGTAGGGCGAGCCATGGGGCCTGCGGGCTTCGAGCTGATAGAGTGACAGCGTGAGTGGATTGCGCAGGGCGAGCCGTCGGGCCTGCGGCCTTCGAGCTGATAGAGTGATAGCGTAAGTGGATCGCGTAGGGCGAGCCGTCGGGCATGCGGCCTTCGAGCTGATAAAGTGATAGCGTGAGTGGATCGCGTAGCCTAGGGCGAGCCGTCGGGCCATCGGCCCTCCGGCTGATAGACTGACAGAGAGAGTAGTTCGCGTAGGGCGAGCCGTCGGGCCTGCGGCCCTCCGGCCGATAGAGTGACAGCACAGCGTGAGTGGACCGCGTAAGGCGAGCTATCGGGCTTTCGGCCCTCCGGCTGATAGAGTGACAGCGTGAGTGAATCGCGTAGCGTAGGGCGAGCCGTCGGATCTTCGACCCTCCAGCTGATAGAGTGACAGCGTGAGTGGATCGCGTAGAGCGAGCTGTCGGGCCTTCGGCCCTCCGGCTGATAGAGTGACAGCGTGAGTGGATCGCGTAGGGCGAGCCATCGGGCCTGCGGCCTTCGAGCTGATAGACTGACAGAGAGAGTAGTTCGCGTAGGGCGAGCCGTTCGGGCCTTCGGCCCTGCGGCTGATAGACTGACAGCGTGAGTGAATCGCGTAGCGTAGGGCGAGCCGTCGGGTCTTCAGCCCTCCAGCTGATAGAGTGACAGCGTGAGTGGTTCGCGTAGGGCGAGCCGTCGGGCCTGCGGCCTTCGAGCTGATAGAGTGACAGCGAGAGTGGATCGTGTAGGGCGAGCCGTCGGGCGTTCGGCCCTCCAGCTGATAGAGTTACAGCGTGAGTGGATCGCGTAGGACGAGCCGTCGGCCCTGCGACCCTCTGGCTGATAAAAGTGACAGCGTGAGTGGATCGCATAGGGCGAGCCGTCAGGCCTGTGGCCCTCCAGCTGATATAGTGACAGCGTGAGAGGATCGCGTAGGGCGAGCCGTCGGGCCTGTGGCCCTCCAACCGATAGGGTGACAGCGTGAGTTGATCGCGTAGGGTGAGCCGTCAGGCCTGTGGCCCTCCAGCTGATAGAGTGATAGCGTGTGCGGTTCGCGTAGGGCGAGGCGTCGGGCCTGCTTCCCTCCAGCTGACAGACTCACAGTGTGAGTGACTCGCGTAGGACGTGCCGTTGGACCTGTAGTCATCCGGTTGATAAGACTGAGAGTATGAGTATACCCCTGTCAGCCCTGTCATGATTAAAGCGCGAGAGTTAAACGCTAGCATGCATAATTGTATTGCATATTACAAACAACATCTTTGACGTAGAATATTTAGTATCGGAAATTAACTTAATAATTGCACTAAAAACTTGAAAATAAAATAAGTAAAAAAAGTTTTAAGTTAAACGGTTTTTATTGCACCAAAAACTAGAAAATAAAAATTTGTTGTAACTAACCGTAGATCCTAATTTCTGTAGATTAGTCACGTGAAACTATTATCACTGTAGTCTTCCCAAGTCGGATGCTGAAAGCCACGTTTAGCATCTATGTCAGTGGATTAAGCGTTACCTAATCGGAAACTTTTACCAAACTAAAATAAAAACGTGGGGCGTTATTATAAAAAAAACATACAACTTCAAAATATGTAATTGTAGCTTTCATTTTGCAATTAATCATCCATCTGTTCCAACACTTCTACAGAGGTAAATAACTTTTATCAAGGCCAGAACAAAACTTATTACATTATTGCTGTCTTGATTTCTATGTGTGTTCTTAAATAACTATAGTGACTTAAATCACAATTGCGTACGCCCCACGTTTTTATTTTAGTTTGGTAAAAGTTTCCGATTAGGTAACGCTTAATCCACTGACATAGATGCTAAACGTGGCTTTCAGCATCCGACTTGGGAAGACTACAGTGATAATAGTTTCACGTGACTAATCTACAGAAATTAGGATCTACGGTTAGTTACAACAAATTTTTATTTTCTAGTTTTTGGTGCAATAAAAACCGTTTAACTTAAAACTTTTTTTACTTATTTTATTATATTTATTATGTCTCACAATAGATTAAATTCAACTTAGGTTATAAGTATTGGATGTCATATATGACATCCAATATTGGTATAATGTATACCAACGAAAAAACGACCAAGATCACCAACGTCCGAGGTGGGGATCGAACCCACCTGTTCAGCTTTCGCGGCTGATGCCTGCACCCCTCGGCCACTCGACCGACACCTCGGACGATGGTGATCTTGGACGTTTTTTTTTGGTATATGAGATCCAATATTTATAATATTATATAGTATTAAGTAATGTGACTACTGGGGAAAAATAAAAAGCACAAATGAAAATATTTAGTTAATAAATAATTTGATTTGTATTTTCACAATAGGTACGTTCAACTTAGGTATTCGTTTACAGTGTCTAGACTGCAATGACTACCTCAATAAAAATTCTTATGACTAATATAGACAAATAGGACATGCTATTAAATATGTAATATTTCACAGCTCGTAAATTCGCAATAAATACAAAGAAAGCGATTCCATTAAAACCGTTCAAGCAAATTATTTACTCAGGTGAAGTTCATTAAGTTTCTTGTGAAATCGTTTGATTCCTATTCCTAGCAAGTGAAGTTTTATTCTTGTAATTGGAAAATGTTTATTACTTTGAACACATATTTTTAATAGTATTTTTACTATTCCGTGCAATAGTAAGAAAGGAAAACTTAAACAAACCTAAAAACTTATTTCTTAATCAGTAATCGGGTCATTTTCAGATTTAGGTTATCGTCTTTTCGGTGGACATAAATAAAGTAAAGAAGTGCGTGTACTAATTTTGCGACAAAACAATTACTGGTGCCCTATGTAATAAAATCGTAGCATAGTCTTATAAAAGCGACGTTTTGACCACCGAGTGGAAAACTTTTGTTTTTTCGACTGACAATGACCCAATCACGCAAACCAAACCGAAAACATCATGGTGTGACAATAATAGGGTTTGGACCGGTATGAAGACGCTGCCACCCTAAAGGTGCATTTAGACCAAACGGCCATTCGCTATTCTATCCCCCGCTCTACGAAATCAACGGATCACGTTTTGTGTAACGATCGAATTTCGTAGAGTGGAAGAATAAAATAGCGAATGCTCGTTTTTCTGAATGGACCTTAAGTAGAGTGGCGAAACAGAGGGAGGATTTTCACGTGGCGATCACCGACATCCGTTAGGATATGGCACAGCACAGTGAAGAAGAATAAGTAATCAAACACTTTCAGAACATAATCTAGGTATTATCGCCAAATTAGAACCTTAAACCTTCAGTCGAAAAAGGCTGACAATGACGAAGTAATTATATGTTTGCAAACTGTTTTGGATAAATGAACGGTCCACGGAAAATACATATTGTCGAGTGCTTAAAAAAATCAGGGCAAATTTACATATTATTCTGTTAAAAGTATGGTGATGGTTTTTCCTTCTGTAATTTGAATTTACTAGACATGTTCTTTCTGTGGACCCTTCGAATAGGCTCAACGTTCCTTGATTCCCTAAAAGTTTTTTTCCTGGTGTTATAATGGCTAAATTAAAATAAAATTATTGAAAATAGTAGCAAATAGGTACAGCCGTTCAATAAAGCATTTCAAGTCAGCCTCCGTAGCCTAGTTGGTTTTAACCCTGCCTATGAAGCTAGAGGTTCCGGGTTCTTATTTCGGGGAGGGCATTATTTGTGGGTTTTTAATGCTAACATAGTCATATTGGTCATTAACATTATCAGCATGACTTAAAACGGGATAGGTGGGCCAATCAACTTTTCGATCGACACTATTGTGTCCCGTAACGCAGGTGACAATTTCATCAAGTTTGGAATGCTTATAAATTGTACATGCGTTCGGCCTCACACAAGTTCACATCGATACATTTAGGTTCCAACGGTTTTTCATTGTCAATATGTGTATAGTATTCATTGACGTACATTTGTAAGTTCATGAAAAGTATCGCAGGAGACAGAAAATATGTCGATCGAGAAGTTGATTGGTCCAGGTAACTATTTGGCTGTCTATGTATTTAAGTATCTATCTTTTATACATATACTCGTATATCGTTTGGTACCCACACCACAAGCCTTATTTTGAGCTTGCCGTGGTTGTAGGTCGATTTGTCTAAGATGTCCCAAGATATTTATTTATTTAAAATACTAGCCGTGTGGTGACGGCATCGGCAGTAAGAATACATTATTGTCACCATCCCAACTCCTCCTGCGGGTGTCGTAAGAGTCGACTAAGGGATTGAAGTGTCACTGACCATTGCTTGATAAAGGGTTGATGATGGGCATCAGCGTCATCATAGTGGACACATTACTGCGATCGTCAATCCGCTTGCCCAGCGTGGCGATTATGGGCATTTGCCTCCTAATGCGTCTATACGCATAGTTAATAGGAGAGGCCTACGTCCAGCAGTGGACTATCATGGGCTGATGATGATGATTTAAAATACAGCAGATAAAGGTCAAATTACACTGGTTACACCAAGAACTATGTTTCTGCGCAAACGCAGCAACTCGATAAAGCAAATACCAACCGAAACTATGTCTGATCGCGGACAAAGCCACAAAGGTGCTGTGGCTTAGCACAATAAAGAATATATTTGATGATTTGCTATTGTTGTACATATTTAGAAAGGCGTAGATTGTGATAACTATAACTTATGATTTATGGCGCATTTGAAAATAATAATACAGCATTAAAACATTTTTACCTACGTACCTAACTTACATTTTTATACAGACTGATTACGGAGTCGTGATCCTTATTGTGAAAAATGTGTTAAGATGATCTTTCCGAACAAGGTTTCTCATGGGACCTATATATGAACAAACGTATTTTTTACGACTTGTAAAGTTAGAGTTTATTAATATGTATACATTTCTCAATATATGCCTAGCAAATGTGTTTATATAATTATGAAACGAAACTGAAAATCATGTAGTCTGATGGCAACTCGTTTCAATAATGTTTCAACAATTTGAAATGTTCCACAAAAATATAGATATGGGAACGTTTGTGGTATATAGGTATGTACTTACAGTATTTTGAGTACTCCCGATAGAAAAATAATACCTCCATTTATTTTTCATAAAAAAGAATAGGTATATCGTTTCTTTTTACTTTGATCCAATAATAAAGAAATTCAAAGAGAGCCCAAATTTAAACGCAGTCCTAAGATATGTCAATAAAGACGTCACATTAAACAAACTAAAAGTTAATAGCACCATTGTTTTCATTCTGCTAAAAGTATCGATTCCAACCAGACAAAATACATAAAAATCGGTAAAGAGAAACAAAAACGCTGTTAAAAATTAAACATATTGTTTCATGCATCAAAGCATGCTCAAAAATATCTGAGCATACGTCTATTTGTCATGTTCAGTCATGTTAGAGTACACATTCAGATATCTTTGAGCACCGTGGGAGCTCTAATATACACCAAAACAAATTCTAGGGTAGGCGTAACAGGAGCTTTTTACATCACATCACATATCACGTCATCATATTACATCGTATGTACTATACTCGTAGACGCATTAGGAGCTTAATGCTCATAATCGCCACGCTGGGCAAGCAGATTGGCAATTGCAATACACTGCGAGGACGCTGCCTCTACATACTCCTCAACATCATTCTTCTATCACTAAGTTTGGGGTAGTGAAAAATGCATTCTTACTGCCGTCACTACCCGACGGCTATGTACCTACATAAAATATCCCAATGGCCGCGTGGTGACGGCGCAGTGAGAATACATTTGTCACCAACCCAACTCTTTCCGTGAGTGTCGTAAGAGTCGACTATTGGGGATTTGGGGACTATTGACTTACGGGATTGAAGTGTCACTGACCATTTATTTAAAGCTTGTTTGCAGCAGCGTCATTATAGTGGACACACTACTTCGATCGCCAACCCGCTAGCCCAGCGTGGCGAAAGAGCATTTAGGTACCTCCTAATGCGTTCATACGCAGAGGACTTAGTCCACCAGTGGACTGACATCAGGCTGATGATGTGTTCCCAATGGGTTAAAACTGCCTATATCGAAGTGTATCGGTAAGGGCTTTATCAACAAGTCAATAACATTGACGGCATTTTCTATATTTTTACAGGGAACGGCGTATACAACATTTTGCTCGTGATAACCTGCGCCTGGATCCTACTGGCCATTGGCATCGACCTCTTCGGCTTCAGCTTGGTCGTAGCCACAGCTTGTGACCTCAACCTCACCGTTGCTGAGAAGGGGATCCTGACTTCTCTACCTTTTATAGGTGAGTCTCATGACAGTGTATTTTGGTATAGACCGGTGTACTTGCAGAAAGGTAGTTCCGAAAACTTCTAAATTTTTTGATAATTTTGGCTAACATGCACCTGTAATACTCTCCACTCCTCTCCACTTCATTTTTTGGAATAGTACTTACGCATCCAGGAGGAGGATATCATAGGTGGGCTAGAAAGCCACTGAATGGGTGCCACAAGACAGACAAGCAGTTGATAGACCCCGGAGAAGATGGCGGGACGACCTGGACACGTATCTCAACGGCTGCCCACAGATTGCTCAAAACCGGGACGGTTGAAGGCTGAGAGAGGAGGCCTTTGCCCAGCAGTGTGACACTATATTATAGGCTTAATATTAATAATAAATTTCCGTTCGTATTATTGATAGCTCATAGAAAAATTTAATTTTTCGTCCTGTTTCAGTGCCAAAAGTTAATACACAAAATTTAACTTCGTAACACCAAAACCAAAGACGTCGAATTTTGTTTTCATTAAAGGCTAAAAGACCTTTCATGAAAATGAAAATGATGTACATTTATTTTGTAATCGGCCCAATTACATACCTGAGCTGAGGGTGTAGCTAAAATGCCAAAAGCTGACGCTCAGTAGCATAGCATTAGTAGGTATTCTTTCTGTGTCACTCGTTTTTATTGGTGTGGCAAAGACAGCTGAATTTCTTTCGCGACTGAGCGTTAGCGATTGGCAATATTGGCATCTTGGCTAAGCACCCCAGTCTTGTATCTTATAACCTGAACCCTGATAATGACATTTGTTCCAGGTATCCTACTAGTCTCCTACGTGTGGGGATATGTGTCAGACACGCAAGGCCGTCGGTTCTCCCTGTTGCTCTCACTGCTGGCTGCCTTCGTGCTATCCTGCTTCACCAGCGTGGCCCCCAACTGGCTGGTCCTGGGGCTGCTGAAATTCCTCTCCGTGTGTTTGTAAGTCATTTTTTATATAGAAATCAATACTTTATACTATCGGTTAATACTCGGGTACCCGGGTTTTAAAACGCAAAGTCGGGTAATACCCGGGTACCAAAAATGGCCGGGTATTGGATTCCCTAAGCAGAACACTAACGAACACGAACGTCATTGTTCGCAATAATATGGACATGACTCCTAAGTTGATTGAATTATTAATCATTTAATCATTTTCAGAAAGTTACATGTTTGACACCGGTAACTGTGACAGCCTCCGTAGCCTAGTTGGTAGTGACCCTGCCTACGAAGCTGGAGGTTCCGGGTTCGAATCCCGGCGAGGGCATTATTTGTGTATCACAAATATTTGTTCCTTGGTCATGACTGTCTATGTATTTAAGTATCTATATGTATCTATCTATTATATATATCGTCGCTTGGTACCCACATCACAAGCCTTAGGTAATTGAGCTTACCGTGGGACTACGTCGACTTGTGTAAGGATGTCCAAAAATATTTATTTATTTATTTAACTATGAAAACCTTTTTAAATAGTCAACTTAAGGCTTCGAAATCAATTTTCAAGAAATTATTCGTTTGATTATTCATTTAATCAATTTTGTAATCATGTCCATATTATTGCAAACAATGACGCACATTAAATTTGTCCGATTCCTGGTCATCATATACATCAGCCTTTTTTAGCGTTCTGCTTAGGGAATGCAATACCCGGCCATTTTTAGTACCCGGGTATTACCCGACATTGCGTTTTAAAACCCGGGTACCCGGGTAATACCCGGTTTTGGACCAAAATAGCATAAATTATTGATTTATATGTTCTGAAAGGTAATTATTAATGAAATGCTATTTTGATTAATAGATTTTACATTTATTTGTGATAAAATAATTGCACATACGAATTTTACAAATTTCACAACTTGTATATTTAAAATCTCAGTAAAACACAATATTCAATAAAGAAAATAAGTCCCTAAGTAATTAAGATTAGTCAAACTTGTTAACGTTAAAATCGTCTACAAAATATTTAATTGTAGTCATATGCCTGACTTCATGTCCTCTTTTTCGATATTATTTACATGTTTTAACATATTTTTTTATTTCGTGTAAAACCCGGGTATGAGATGAAAACCCGGGTTTTACTCGACCCTAAATATTGTCGGGTACCGGGTACCCGGATTTTCGGGTACCCGGGTTGCATCTGCTGGACAGGCCTCTCCTACAAGCTATGCAGAGTTGGGCAAAAAGTAATCCGATTACTTTTGTATGTGTACTTGTTAATGTAGATTAAAAAGTACACTGTCCAATTAAAGTTTAGTTTTATGAGGTTTGCCTATGAGTATAACACTTGGACCTAACGGAAGATGATGGTTGTGTGGCTCAACCTCGTAGGTCCAGGGTGTATGACACGGGTCGCGGAAGTGTGGTCAGCTCAGGCGTACCCGTGACCCCGCCTTAAAGCGTCTTGGCGGCAGTGGGGTTTTAGTGGGTAGACCAGGGCCTCATTAACCCTGGGAGTCCCACATAACCACCCGGCTCCATCCCCCGCGCCCACCCGGGTATATGTATGGGTAACGCATTTCCCCACGCAAAAAAAAGGGTGTATGACTCAACCTTGTAGGTATATGAAATGACGTTTTTTGTACAGTAATACATTTTTATGACACAACCTCATGAGCCATTATACGAGGTAGAGTCACACAGCCAGCGATATTTTATTTCATTTTGGACCATTGCTGGGAGCGTTTGGACTATAGTCAGGTGGTTTCACAATATTTTTTTCATCACACTTGCTTTCTAAGCGCGCCATTGCTTGCGCGCATCGTGGGAGTAATAGAAAAGTAAAATTACACTGTTATAAAAAAACATTTTGTCTTATAATTTATTTTTTTGTCCACAAGAATGATGAAAAACATTGTATGCATCGCGGTCGGTAAGTGGCATACTAACTGAAGTCATTAAAACTAACACTCTCGTTAGTAATACCGCACCTACTTTATTACCTCCCTAGATGCGCAATGTACTATTTTCTTATATCATCAATAAATTGAAACGTAAATAAACTGTTAAGTAAACAATCTATATTTATTGCGTACCTCTAGTAATATAATGCCTATACCATTCATCAATTTTGTATAGGCATTGTACGATGATCTACGTAACAATAAATTAGGATTATATTTGCATATATTATCATTTTAACTAATTCATCATATTTTTAAAGCCGATTGTTCTGGCATGTCAATCGTGCCTTATTATGGACAGTCAAATTATAATTTAAGTACAATTGTACCATCACGATATTATATGACTACTAGCAGTTACCCGCGGCTTCGCCCGCGTTCTAATATCTATTCACTGCATGTTAATGTTTTCCCGCGATTATCTCGCGTTTGCCTTAACCGATTTAAGTGTGGCGGATGGTGCTTTTACCCGCGGTTCGGCCGCGTTCTATAAATTTTTATCACGGTCGTATTAAACTAATATGATGATGGCTATAATGATGGCGAATTATTTTTGCAATTTTGACTTCAAATTCCGTATGAAGAACTTTTCATCTTCTCGGTAGGTATCGATTTTTATCAATATTAAATCAAAGTTCTAGAAATTTTAGATGTGATAGCTTCTCACTTTTTGTAAAAACCCCCTTGGATCCTAAGATACCGATTTTTATTAAGGTCGGATTCAAAGATTCAAAGAATTTATTTGTTCAGAATACAGTTCTTGAGTTGTTACAATAATGTTGTCCAGTGTATTCAGCCTGCATGCAGACGTACAAACATATGAGGGAGCCATGCGATTTAAAATTATAACTAAATTAATGTTAATTATTAATAATATTATGTAAATTTTAAAATGTGTACAATAATTCAATAATAAAAATAAAAAATAAATAAAAAATATGTAAAAATGTCAACGTAAACCTATAACTTTAAAATTAAAATATAAAAATAAAAACATAAATTAAATTAAATTAAATTCGATAACACATTTCAAAATTCGGATGTCAACTTATATCTAACACATTAAATTAAAAGTTAAAAGTCTGATGTCAACTTAAATTTAAATATTGCGAAACACTATAAAAGCATCGGTCTAATAGCCAGGACTTCAATTTATTCTTAAAACTATTGCACCGTAGTACCTTCATGTCATTTGGTAGTTTATTAAAAATGACTATGCACATGTTATAAACATTCTTTCCATAAATCATCTTATGAGCGCGTGGTTTATAAAGTAGATGAATTATATTTTGTCGCGTCGGTCTGTGCGTAACTTCACCTCGTTTCTTGAAAAAATTTCGATGGCTGTTTACAAATATACATATGTCCCTTATGTATAAGCAGGCTAATGGGAGAATATGCAGTCGTTTAAACAAAGGGACGCAAGACTCATCACCATAAGCATTGCAAATAACACGAATGCATTTTTTTTGAATTTTAAAAACTCTCTCTACGTCGACAGATCCACCCCACAAAATTAGGCCGTACCGAAGAACAGACGACACATACCCATGATAGGCCGTCAACGCAGCTTCCGCAGATACTGTTTCTCTTAGTCTACGTAGAGCAAACACAAAACGGTTCAGCTTGTTACATATTTGTTCAATGTGGTATATGTGGTATTTGTCAAACTAAATAAATTCAAGGTGCCGATCATTTTGTGCAAATTTGACCTCAAATTCATTACTTGAAACGCTTTGACATTTCAGATATAGATTATTATCAAAATCCGCTATCATATTATGGTCATCTTTACCATCTGGTAACTGACAAATGTTTTTTATCTTTAAAAGTTTACATACACACTCGCATAGGTGATTGTTGTGTTTTGATGATAAAAACTATCATTTGTCGTTTCCCAGGCCTAACAAAGATGACCATAATTAGGCGAGCTGATTAACATTTGAAGTAACTCAATATTGTTACCGTTTCTTGCAAATTTGACTTCTGCTTCATTATGATGAACAGATCAGTCAGAACTTCAGATTACCACAGATTTTTATGACGGACAATATCGAAACGGAAATTTAATAGGCAGCCTTTTTTGCAGTTTGTTAAGAACCTCTGGGATCCCGATACATCGATTTACACCATTGGATCAAAAATGTCGAAATTTATGGTGACGACTGTTTTGACTTTATAAAAAACACCTTGGATACACAGATATATGTACTTTTGATAACTATCGCATGAAAACTCGGGAAAACTTAAAAGGTTATTAACGTTGGTTAATATGGTATATTTAGATTTTTTTTATCAGAAATAAACACTAAAACGATACCCCTGTCATAACCCGCAAGCCCATGAGACCATAACAGAGAAGATGGTATTTCACGTACACCTCGGTACAGCGACACGATAGTAGACTATAGAAACGATAACCATGTTGTTTTTTTACTGTTTAACCTTTTTACCACTTACTTTCAAGAGTTCAATTCTCAAAAACCCTAAAACATTTATGTCTTTAGTCATTTATGTTTGGGAATACTCCTGTGAAGTTTCGGATAAAACAGTTTAAAAAGTCAAGTTTCCCCTACAAACTTTAGACTCATTGCACCCTCTAATGAGTGGATTTTGACTTAACCTTTTTTAGAGCGCCCCTACACACTCAAAGAAACCTACGCGCTATATTTGGAATCTCTAGAACCAGAAATGAACATAAATAATAAAATTATATTGATATTTTTCGAATTTTAACCCATCACACCATAACCGTGTACTATTTCACGTCTGCCGCGTTAAATTTTAAAATCGTTTTTGTGATCTACGTCCCGATAAACCATAGAAACGATACCCAACTTGATTATTTCACTTCCTCACCCTTTTTACCTTTTTCAGGGGTAAAATTTTCAAAAAACCTGCAAACATGTCTTTATTACTTTGAAGAATACTCCTAGGAAGTTTCGGACAAAATAGTCCAACTAATCTTGTTTCGCCATACTAACTTTGGACCCCCATTGCACCCTCTAGGGAGTGGATTTCGACTTAACCTTTTTAGAGCACCCCTACATCATCAAAGAAACCTACGCGCTAAATTTGGAATCTCTAGAACCAGAAATGAACATAAATATAAATTAATAATAAAATTATATTTATATTTTTCGAATTTTACCCCATTACACCATAACCGTGTACATAGTATTTCACGTCCGCCGCGTTAAAATTAAAAATCGTTATTGTATTCGTGATCAACGTCCCGATAAACCATAGAAACGATACCCAACTTGATTTTTTCACTTCGTCACCCTTTTTACCTTTTTTCGGGGGTTGAATTTTCAAAAAACCTTTAACATACCTTTACTCAATTACTTTAAACAATACTTTTGCGAAGTTTCGGATCAAATAGTTCAACTAATCTTATTTCGCCATACAAACTTTGGACCCCCATTTCAACCCCTTAGAAGGTGAATTTTGTAAAATCCTTTCTTAGTGCTCGTTTACACTATAAAAGGAACCTACGTGCCAAATTTGGAGTCTATCGGACGAGGGGTTTAGGCTGTGCGTGCATCTTTATCAGGGAGCTTCTTCTTTTATATATATAGATAAAAGATAAATAATAAAATTATATTGATATTTTTCGAATTTTACCCCATCACACCATAACCGTGTACATAGTATTTCACGTCCGCCGCGTTAAAATTAAAAATCGTTATTGTATTCGTGATCAACGTCCCGATAAAACATAGAAACTATACCCAACTTGATTTTTTCACTTCGTCACCCTTTTTACCTTTTTCCGGGGGTTGAATTTTCAAAAAACCTTTAACATACCTTTACTCAATTACTTTAAACAATACTTTTGCGAAGTTTCGGATCAAATAGTTCAACTAATCTTATTTCGCCATACAAACTTTGGACCCCATTTCAACCCCTTAGAAGGTGAATTTTGTAAAATCCTTTCTCAGTGCTCGTTTACACCATAAAAGGAACCTACGTGCCAAATTTGGAGTCTATAGGACCAGGGGTTTAGGCTGTGCGTGCATCTTTATCAGGGAGCTTCTTCTTTTATATATATAGATAAAAGATAAATAATAAAAATATATTGATATTTTTCGAATTTTACCCCATTACACCATAACCGTGTACATAGCATTTCACGTCCGCCGCGTTAAAATTAAAAATCGTTATTGTATTCGTGATCTACGTCCCGATAAACCATAGAAACGATACCCAACTTGATTTTTTCACTTCGTCACCCTTTTTACCTTTTTCCGGGGGTTGAATTTTCAAAAAACCTTTAACATACCTTTACTCAATTACTTTAAACAATACTTTTGCGAAGTTTCGGATCAAATAGTTCAACTAATCTTATTTCGCCATACAAACTTTGGACCCCATTTCAACCCCTTAGAAGGTGAATTTTGTAAAATCCTTTCTCAGTGCTCGTTTACACCATAAAAGGAACCTACGTGCCAAATTTGGAGTCTATAGGACCAGGGGTTTAGGCTGTGCGTGCATCTTTATCAGGGAGCTTCTTCTTTTATATATATAGATAAAAGATAAATAATAAAAATATATTGATATTTTTCGAATTTTACCCCATTACACCATAACCGTGTACATAGCATTTCACGTCCGCCGCGTTAAAATTAAAAATCGTTATTGTATTCGTGATCTACGTCCCGATAAACCATAGAAACGATACCCAACTTGATTTTTTCACTTCGTCACCCTTTTTACCTTTTTCCGGGGGTTGAATTTTCAAAAAACCTTTAACATACCTTTACTCAATTACTTTAAAGAATACTTTTGCGAAGTTTCGGATCAAATAGTTCAACTAATCTTATTTCGCCATACAAACTTTGGACCCCCATTTCAACCCCTTAGAAGGTGAATTTTGTAAAATCCTTTCTTAGTGCTCGTCTACACCATAAAAGGAACCTACGTGCCAAATTTGGAGTCTATCGGACGAGGGGTTTAGGCTGTGCGTGCATCTTTATCAGGGAGCTTCTTCTTTTATATATATAGATAATAGTAGTAGCAGGTCGCATCTAACCGGTACATGTGGAGGTCCAGAGGGGAGGTCTATGTTCAGTAGTGGACGTCTTATGGCTGAGATGATGATGATGATGATAATAGTAATAAGTACCTACTAATTTAAAAAATTATGAAACATAAATAAATAAATATCTTGGGACATCTTCCACAAATCGACATAATGAGAGGCAGTAAAACTTTAAGACACGAGTGTGTTTTATGAAACGAGCGTAGCTAGAATACATCTGATCTCAACCGTACACTACGCTCTCCACGAGTCAATAGATAGTAATGGAAGAACGAAACTATTTCGACAGGTGAGACTCAAACGTATATTATTAAAATATTATCGAACTGAGTTACTCACGTATTTAAGTCGATGATTATTCGACTCGTACGCGTTGGGCTTTGGCCGGGGGTGCTCCGGACGAGTATCCTCTTAATGGGCCGAAACATGTCGAGCAATCATCGACTTAAATACGTGAGTGACCCAGTTCGATAATATTTTAATATATTTCGACAAGTCACGAAATTGACGCGAAGTGGTCTCTCTTACTCCAACGAAGATGCCATCGGTGTGACAGAGACAAATACTCGAAATCCACGGTTTTCGAAGTTCGGGGCAGGCCTTCTATTAATTACCCAATGAGTTTAATGGCTATACATTCCACAGCACGTGCGGTGATTAGATAGTAATTAATTTGACCTCTTTAATTGATTGTGATCGATGAGACTTCAGTGTCAAGTGCATACAATGTCGCGTTGCTACCCGGCTGCATTTGTATGGGTTGTTGTGGAAATAGATTGTGCAAAGTGCATGTCTGATTTTATTATGTAGTACATACCTACCTACTATTGGAAATCTAGAATACCTAAACGTTATACGGGCATTTTTTCATCAATCTAGTTACACATTAAATTTAAGTTAGGTTTGTGTTGTGGATACTAAGCGATAAATAGGTACGGATATTAAGGTCCATCCATTCATCCTTTGGGTTGGTTGCAAAAAAATGGTGCATAGAATTAAATTAAATTATATAGTGTAATTAAAGTAAATTATGCAATATTTATTACGTAAAATTTTGTTTTTTAAGGGCCTTTAACTCATAAAAACATTTAATGTCATAATTTTTGTGTTACAGAGTTTTTTGTGTGACAACTTTTGCCACTGAAAAAAGGCGATAAACTCAAATTGATGAGCGATCAACAATACGCCTAATATATTTTTTAGTTCGAAAATTATAAATAACATTAGGTATACAAAAACAAAATTTGTTTCGTGAGAAACATAATGAAAATAAAATATTTTATGTAGGTATCTACATAAAAAAAATTGCGCCAGTGTTAATGCCACTGTTGATCGGTAGCGTACCCAGAAGGCTGGCAGCATTGCCACGTTAAATGGCAATGCTGATCCGCTGTGCTACATATGATCCAGCCTTCTGGTCACACGTCAGATCGTACATACATACAGTTTGTCCTTTTTTTTAGTTTTTTATATATTTTGAATGCCTAAAAAAGGATTATATTAATCAAACTATCGCAAAAAATGCACTTTAAAGTTTTTAGAATTATAACTAACGTGAGACTCAAACATATTTAAATATTTATAACACGGGTTACTCACGTAATTTAAATAAGTCGCCACCCAAATTTTAATCGTGATTGTGGTTGGTCAGTGCCACCTGGTTGGAAAACGGTTTTAGGTATTGCATCGGTAGACAGTGTAGACGTGCCCTTATTACCTAGGGACGTAGTGAGTGTTGTGTGCAACCCGCTTTTCGACAAAAGTGACAATGAGGGTAGTTTTCCTCCTTCGCCGCCCCCGCCAGCGCTGCCCGCGGCCAGCACCCGCTCTAGCAGAGCGCAAGCCCGCAGTACACGTCGGGCTTTGGTCGCGGATACTCCATGATGAGGATCCTCTAAATGGATCGAAACATGTCGAGCAACTATCGACTTAAATTACGTGAGTAACCCGTGTTATAAATATTTAAAGTTTTTTTTTACATTTGCTAGGTAATGAAAGATATTTATTGTTCATTTGATGTTTGTCAATTACTTAAGTGTTACAATACAAGATTAAGACAACATGGTGACAAAATCGTTTCCTAAAATGCGTTTATCATAGCGTAACGGTCTAAAACGGTTTAAAAAAAACAAATTTTCTCTTAAAATAGACTGAATCCAGAAAACTTCATATTATGACATTTTTAACTTCAAATTTGGTCAGAAGTCCGCTGTTGAATTTTTTTCCTTTCCTCATGGGCACATTGGTGACCCTGCCTACGAAGCTGGAGGTTCCGGGTTCGAATCCCGGCGAGGGCATTCTTTGTGTATTTATTTATCACAAATGTTTGTTCCTTGGTCATGGCTGTCTATGTATTTAAGTATCTATATGTATCTATCTATTATATATATCGTCGCCTGGTACCCACATCACAAGCCTTAATTGAGCTTACCGTGGGACTAGGTCGATTTGTGTAAGATGTCCCAAGATATTTATTTATTTATTTATTTATTTACATTGTATGTAGGGTATTTTTACATCTTATTGTTTAATACCCAATTGAGCGTACTTAATAGGTTGATTAGTGTAAGATTTTTGTTTTTTTTTGCGGAGGGGGAATGCCTTTACGCCTCGTCCCTCTTGCCGCGGGAATTCCTTTATGGGTGATTTGTGTAAGATAGTCCAACGTTTATTTATTTAGCCCAATTGCCAAAATGGGTAAAAATCGCTAGCGCTTAGTAGCGTATCGTAGTTTTCCCTCTCTGTCATTCTTTCATATTAGTGCGACAAAGACAGTTAGCTGCCTTTCGCTTACGATTGACGATTAGGCGCTAGCGATTGGCAACTTGGCTAAGCACCCTTGTATGCTTAGCACATGATTGGCGCGTCAGTATCTCGCCGCGAGATAGTCTATCCGTCACTCTTTCTAGCTAGTAGGGATGGGGATATATCTATTTCGCGACGACATACTATCGCACCAATCATGTGCCTGCAGGGACGGAAGTAGAGTCCAACGTTTATATGTTTTTGTTCCAGTTCATGTGCCGCGAATTCGGCAACGTACACACTGGTCGGAGAGTCATGCGTGCGCCGCGTGCGCAGCAAATACATGCTGCTGATGACATGTCTGCTGCTGCTATCGCCTGCCGCCGCTGCTGGTTAGTTGCTATGTATTAACACGTTCGCCTCCGGTACTGTTTCACTAAGTGATTATACATTGCCGATCGGAATTATCTTATAGAAATCCTATGCCAGTGACACGCATGTGTGACCGAAAAGATTGTACTCCTATGCCGGCGACACAGCATTGTGTCAAAAACGTTCGTATTTCTATGCCACTGGCATGAGAGTGAGAACTTGATTAATGTTAGTGGCATAAGAATAATATTACTTTGATCACGTATGTGTGTCACTGGCATAGGAGTACAGTTTTTTCAGTCACATATGCGTGTCACCGGCGTCGAACGTGTTAAGTAATCGTAATGGTAGGTTGCGGCGATGCACATTATTAAAGACCTCTGTCTATCTATTCTATCTATCTATTCAGCCCGTGTCCACCCACTGCTGGGTATAGGCCTTCTTTATTACGCCAGTTTCCTCGGTCCTGTGGTGTTCGGCAGATGTCGTCGGACCATCTTGTCGGTGGTCTATCAGATCTTCTTGACCACCCTAGCCACCATTCATTAACCTTTCGTCCACCGCCCATCGCTACTTCTCGCCAAGTACCTCTAATGAAAAAAAATGAACGTCATAATTTTTGTATTACGAAGTTATATTTTGTGTAACAACTTTTGGCACTGAAAATGACGACAAATTCAAATGTTCTATGAGGGATAAACAATGCGAGCCTATATCTTTTAAATTTGCCCCCTTTTACTACTGCCTAAGGTTGTTGGACAGAGTACAGTATAGCGCCGGTTTAAACTTTAAAGGCAGAACAAACTATTTCGGTGAAACTTGTTTTAGCAAATAGTGTTTTATGTAATTGGCATAAAATACGATTTGTCAAAACCAACTTCAAGGAAATAGTTAGCTCTGCCTTTAACCCGACGGTACCATGTAATTTGTATGTCTAAATTTCGTAACACGTTTAGACATTTAGTCCAATATTCCGCAGTGTTTGAAGACGAAAGTCTTTGATCAGTGTGTGTTGTCAGTGATGACATACGGTACTGAAACGTGGCCGCTTACAATAGGCCCCCTAAGAAGGCTCAAAGTCACCCATAACAGTTAATAACTTTTGGAAATTCACCCTAACTGTTCAACTGATAAATTCTTTTTAATATGCCAATGGCAATCTTCGGAGGATATATTCAGCAGTGGACGTATTTCGCCTGATAATCATGATGATGAAATTCTTTTTACAGTCCTCACCTACCCAACCCTGAAGCTAGACTTCGCAGCAGACCTGAGCTGGCTCCACGTGGTCTTCCGACCCTGGAGGCTGCTCATCCTAGTCCTGGCCATACCCTCGGGCATCGGCGGCTTGGCCATCTACTTCTTCCACGAGAGCCCGAAGTTCCTGGCCAATATGGGCAGGAAGGATGACGCGTTGGATGTGATGAAGAGCATCTATGCTGTCAATCATAGGTGTGCTAGGGGTGATTTTAAGGTGAGATCTGCGGCATCCCGAATATTTGTTATTACTAAATTAATAGTTCATGATTCTACGTTTCCGAAAAGAATTAGCAATATTAGGTATTGTGCTACTTACTTTTTCCACAATATTTTTTTTAGTCTGTTTAGGAACGAATGTCCAAATATGATTATATAAGTAAAAATATTTATAAAAAGTCTGCTGTTCTCTTTATATAAATCGACTTTGTGTCATGTCATGTCATCAAAAAAATGTCATAACAATTTTCACAAAGAAATTTTCTGACCAAGATTCAAACCCAGGGCCCCCAGCTTCAGCTTCACGTATAAGGTGCAAAGTGCTGAAGACTTGTAGGTACCTTGTTGCCGTCGAAATAGTGTTAAACCTTCTTAACATTCTTAAATGCCAACTTCCAGGTGAAAGCCCTCGAGCTGGGAGACGAACCCTCACGCAAGGAGATGTCCCTCCTCCGTTCCATGTTCGAGCAGAGCGCCCCCCTCTTCCGACCCCCCCTCCTCTGGCGGACCATCCAGCTGTTCTACATCGTCTCCGTGGTGTACATCACGTGAGAACCAGGTTTTACATACATATAGTGTTCTACAGACTTGTGCTGTCACGTCTTGTTATGATAAACGGTGCTTCTTTATCAGAGATTTCGTTTACTTGAGAAATTTGACTCTGGCCGCTGAGATCAGGGTGCTTAGCCAAGTTGCCAATCGCTAAAGCTGAATCGTCAATCGTAAACGAAAGGCAGCTAACTGTCTTTGTCGCACTAATATGAAAGAGTGACAGAGAGGGAAAACTACGATACGCTACCAAGCGTTAGCGATTGGCAACTTGGCTAAGCATCCAAGGCGGTTACCACGATCTACAGTCAAGGGTAAAAATATGTATACACTTTTTTACTTATGTCTGGAGCATAAGGTCTAAAATTGTATATATATTTATGTCCCTGACTGTACTAATGCGGTTCAGTTTAAGACCTAATCTGAATCGCAATAATAAATAAAATAAATAAAATAAAAAATAATAAAAATGGTTTATTTCAGACTAGTGTCCATACAATTGTTAGTAAAAGTACACATAGGACTTACATGACTACGTTAGTTACTAGCTTACCTACTACATACTTTATGCATAATATATAATAACACACACAAATACAACAATATGCGCAATGCGTCAGTTCCATAGAATAACTGTCAAAAACCAACAAGGTGAACCTAAACTGAATCGTATTTAAGAGATCATGGGTAGCCCACCTGGGTTCGTAGCCGAAGATGCCAATCGCCAACGCTCAATCGTGAATCGTGAACGAAAGGCAACGAACTGACTTTGTCGCACTATTAAAGAAGAGTGACACAGAGTGAAAACTACGATTAAGGCTTCCAATTCGAATATTCAAAATATTTGAATATAATTTTCGCATTTTTATAGGCAATTCCTTCACTATTCAAGTAAATTTTTTTCTCACCCACATTTGTTTTGTATAAAGTCTGCTGACTTACAAAGTCATAATTTCTAAAATATCTCAAACACGTGTGTTATATAATTTGGACGGCCGCCATAGGCCAGGAGCCAAACTCTCATTTTCAACCAAGATCGGTTATGGAACGTTTCTGTAATAGACGAATTTGCTAAATCTTGGCACTAAATTAAATAGAAATAGTTGCTAGCCAACTGAGATATTTAAATAGCCTTTTTTATGTGAAACATGTTTCGTATCCTACTTAATACTTATTATTACGAAACAAAAAGATACAGCGCTTATAGAAAGTATTGTGTCTGTAATTATAGACTCCTAGTACCCTGGTATTTTTGAAATGTCAACTACCAGCCAAGGATAAACTATCGTACAGCTTCAAAATACATCTATATCAAATTGATTTAACAGTTTTTCTGCTCATGGAATCTGATTGACAACGGTCCATAGGTACTCCCAATTAACTCTTAAGACCCAAGGAAAAGGATTACACAAACTGGTACTTATAGCAATTTCCATAACTATAACAGTTATAGAACGAAAATTGTCTTAGTCTTTCTTTCTATACTTTGAACCTGTTTAAGGATTGTTCTTGGCAAAAATACGAGCTGCTAGAGGATTTGAATTCAATTTAGTCCACTAATCAAAGCCACCTCAAGCTGATTTACGGATTAACCCCCTTTTTCTTAAAACTTGTCATAAAACTTACAATATCTACTGGATGCTTAGCCAAGTTGCCAATCGCTAACGCTTAGAAGCGTATGGTAGTTTTCCCTCTCTGACACTATTTCATATTAGTGCGTCAAAGACAGTTAGTTGCCTTTCGTTTACGATTGAGGATTAAGCGTTAGCGATTGGCAACTTGTCTAAGCACCCTGTTGTAATTAAGTACTTTATTTGTCTTGATTTGCGACTTTGGAAAAAAGGGGCAAGACATAATATTAACTGATGTTAAAATTAAAATTGATATTAATAAACGTATATAAATAAATAAGGGCATATAATACTTACATTAATAACATACATTTTCTTTGTTTACAGCAACAACAGCTTCTTAGTGTGGCTGCCGCAGATATTCAATTTGGTGATGCTGTCGATGGAAACTGGTACGGCGGAGGGCAATAATATCTGCACACTTATTGCACACCGCACCATTGAAAGAAACGTGACAGACGACTTCGCAAATACTACTGCTGCACCGGTCGAAATTGTCAGTATTGCAGGGAGTTAATATACCTGGGAACTATTGCAAAACAAATTACAACTAATATTACAAGCGAAAGTTTTCATTCTCTATGAATAGAATGAGTTTTTTGTTTTGCAACAGGCCCAGGCTTTATTTTTTAACTCATTTATTTTTTTATAACACTGGTTTAGTAAGGGTGTCAGTATTATTACCTATAAGTGATGAATGCCACAAAACTACATACAAACTGTAATAATCAGAAATCGGACAAATGTGCGTCATTGTTCGCAATATCATGGACATGACTCCAAAGTTGATTGAATAATTACTCTTTTAATCAATTTTAGAAAATTACCTTTTTGACACCGGTAACTATGAAAACCTGTGTGAATAGACCCCTCAAAGCTTCGAAATTATATTTCTAGAAATTATTCGTTTAATTATTCATTCAATCAAATTTGGTGTCATGTCCACATTATTGCGAACGATGACGCAAATTTGTCCGATCCCTGGTAATAATGTAAAATTTCTTTCTGGTTTTGATTTATATCGCGCTAGTCTCTTTTGGATAATATTAGCGAAGGATCTGCAGGCCTAGCCAACGTGTCCATAATAATGTAACTATGGAATGATCACGAGACTTCGCTCAAATCTCTCATTTTCATACATTTATTACTTATCGCTTAACGTATACGATTGTAGGATGGCATCTTGGCTAAGCCTGTGGGAGGAGTGGCGTACTGAAAGAGATAAAAACCTACATGGTAAAATGACGATGATCGTGGTGATTATTATTATTTTAACTATTATTTCTTGTAATTCAGGCAGACAGTTGAGACAACTGATGGTGCCTGTATCCAATGCCTCTTGGTCACATTTTCAAGATATATTTTTGGACATGTGCTTATCCAATCTGTTTTTGAATTGGTTGATGCTGAGAGCTGGAACTATATCCTCCGGGAGTTTGTTCCAAGTATTCACCACTCTGTTACTCAAGAAGTGTCTGTGGGGGTTGCTGTATGACCTGCGAGCGAGCAATTTTAGGTGATGACCCCTGAGACGATTATTAATGTGGCGCGCACAGAATTAGATTTGGATAGAAGAAACAAGTTTATTCATTTGTATGGCGGCCAAGCGTGTCAGATTTTGTACTAAAGTTGTTACTTGCCTATGATTTTAAATATGTCTCAGGCCCTTGAGTATTCATATTTTTTGTGTTGTTGCAATTAATATTACTAAGGGCTGATTTTTCAATCGCCAAATAAACCTATCCGTTAGTTAAAATTATCACCATCCTTTTCTAAAATCATCAGTCAAAAAAAGACAGGGCTAACATTTATTTGACAGGTACTGTTAACTGGGGATTGAAAAATCAGTCCTTAAGAAGGTATTATTAATGTTTTTATTCACTTCAACTTACAAAATTTGACGCCCGAAAGCTGCAAGCTGCGATTAAAGACGGACTCAGTGGATTTCACTGAGTTCATTTGACACGCTAAGTAGATACGTTTGCTTGATCTATGGTATATATGATTCTTTTTTTTCCAGTCTCCAAACGCCTGCCTCGGCTTCATAGAAGACAACGTCATCCTCACCCTAATCGCTTCCCAATCCGCCTTCTCCTTCCTAAACTTCATCATCTCCTATCTCCCCAACCACCGCAAGACCATGTTGCTGACCATCCTCAGTCTTTCTTCTTTGAGTGGAGCCTGCTGCAACCTGATGCCGGAGCCGGTGTCGAGTGTGTTCTTCTTCGTGCTGTTTACCTGCACGTGTCTTGGGATGGGCATTTTGGCGTCGTATTTCGTCGATTTGTATCCTACTTCACATAGGTAAGCAATTTTAAAGTATCAAATACTATGTGGCGGTTAACTTCAAACTGAGATAAATCTACTCTGACCACTTCAGAGATTTATTGAAAACTAGCGACCCGCCCCGGCTGCGCACGGGTACTACACCTACATAAAAACCTTCCTCTTGAATTACTCTACCTGTTAAAAAAATCTTATCAAAATCCGTTGCGTAGTTTTAAAGATTTAAGCGTACAAAGGGACATTAGGGACAGAAAAAGTGACTTTATTTTATACTATGTAGTAATAGTGATTTTACACTAACTATTTAGTGAAGTGATAATTCGTTAATTTGAGAGGCAGATTTGTTTTAGATGGCTAAAGTATTAAAGAAAGCGATATTATCCCGTTAAACGTCGTAGTCTGATATGTAAGATAATCAATATCCTGCAGTGGCCTATACCACAAAACTTTACATGCGTATACAATTCTACAAAATTGTATAAATTCCCATACAAAAAGTTGTCAATTTTGTAGAATTGTACGCCTGTAAAGTTTTGTGGCATAGGGGCCAGGCCTAACCAAGATGACATTCTGCAATCGAATACGATAAGTGATAAGTAATAAATTACTATAAATTAACATTTTCATATGACAGATTCGAACGAAAGGTCACGTGATCATTTCCATACATCATTATGGTCACGTGACTTATCGCTTATCGTATACGATTGGGTCATGGCATCTTGACTAGGCCTGCAGCTTATCTCGCCGGATCGATAAATTAGTCAAAATTCTTTTCGTTTTGTGTCCCTAAAAAACGTGACGCAGTGGCGATTTTTACATGAGATGATGTTTTGTTTTCAATTTCTGATGTATGGATTAAAATCTAGCGTGAAAACGAAATACAAGTGCACCGGATTTTTTTAAGTCGAAACATCAACTAAAAACGTGACAGAGTGGTATGAAACATGACAACGAAAATAATTTTGACTCAAATATGACAAAGGTGTGATTTGGTTTTTATAATTTAAAAATTAACCCCATTCAAATCCAAGCTCTTATTTGAGTGATGTTTTTGGTAGCGAAACAGGCACGGTCGATGAAAAGTTCACAACGACTAAAAAACGTCGTACGAGACACGTGTAAAAAGGTTCCCTTCGGTCGTGTTTTAAAACATCGCCACTCTGTTCGAATTTCATATTTTTCGCACTTGCTTGTGTCGTAATAATTATGCTATTTACATTTTCAGAGGAATGGTGGCCTGTCTGAGCATAATGGTTGGTCGAAGCAGCACATTCATTGGAATCAACTTGGTGGGGAATCTCATATTCAGCCACTGCCAAATCACCTTTTATCTCTGGTCGCTCCTTGTGTTAAGTAAGTAAAGCACCTATTATTTAGGTAACTATGACAGCTTTGTAGATTTGACGTGAGTGCTTGCCATTATCCCAGTATAGTCAAGGGAGTAATGGACAGAATTACCTACATAGGGTGCTTCTTATTTTTGCAATTTTGTAGGATGTTCGAACTAATAAAGAAGCTCTTTGCTCTCCGGATTGCAATTTTCTGTGGTGTGCCCACCTTCTCATTTTTGTTAGTTGATAAGTAAAAAATATTTGTTTTTTTTTTCAATTATTATTTAAACAAAAATTAGGGGTCGCTACCGAAGTAAGAAGTTCAAGAAAGGAAAAATTATTAGTCGTTTTCTTATTACTTCGGTAGCGACCCCTAGCGAGCAAAGAGCTCCTTTATTGGTTCGAACATCCTACAAAATTGCAAAAATAAGAAGCACTCTAACCTTCACTTTCTGTCAACTAAGTCATTATGTTTTCGTATGTTTATTTTGAACTTAAGCTTAAGACATCATTTGATTAGTTTATTTTTGTGCTCTTTAATGCTAATAAGATTTTGTTGGACTAAATATATTGGTTAAAATACTACCACTAACTGGAAAATAGGGGATTAAGCATGAATACCCGTATTAATTTATTTTTCACCACACTGCTCGTAAACACGCTGTTTGTCCTTCAATTTCAGAGCGCAAGACTGTGTTTTAATCTCTAGAGGTTAAAGTAATTTTTTTTTAATTTTCTGGATAGACTAAAGCAATAACTTATACGGCCTGAGAGTGCAATAAGCTTTTTGACGTTTAAACTAGACAGTACGTTCGAAAACTCAATAGTGTCAAACAGATTCATACACATGAACCTTTCATAATATTATTATATTCAATATGCTAAAATCTAAATTAAATACTACATTCTGTTGTAAAAGGCTTTTAATTAAAAGTTCTAAAAATACGACAAATAAAAACAATAGGAAAATGAAAGTGTTTTCACTATGCAAATTTCAGAACGCATCCGAATATTTTTTTCTTTTAAAATTACAAGCCACGCAAAGATAAATATTTGAGGTTATTGTTTTATTATTTGTTGATTTGTTTATTTTTTGGAAGTTCTCTCTCTTTAGTCGTTGACTTCATTACTGAAGGTCGTGTCCGTCTGAAATTTCCTGACGACTTCTGTCACCAATCGCTTCTATCCCATCCTGTCCTCGGCCTTCCTCATGGCGGCGGTCACAGTGAGGCCTGTGAGAGCAGTGACTTGGTCGGACCATCGGGTAGGAGACCTGCCCCGTAGTCGCTTGCCGTCTACTTTCCCAACAACTACAAGTTTTTCCAGATTGTCGGGTTCACGACGAGCTATGTGGCCAAAATAACCGAGGATCCTTTGGTAGCAGGTGGTGGATAGCCTTGTCCGGATCTTAAGCTGTTGAAGGATGGAGACGTTTGTCCTCTTGGCTGTCCATGGGATGCGAAGCATCCGTCTCCAGCACCACATTTCAAATGCCTCTATTTTCTTTCGTTCTGATGACCGGATTGTCCATGCTTCTGAGCCATAGAGAAAAATCGAAAAGACCAGTGTTCTTATAATTCTCATCTTGGTGTTGTTAGAGACTTTTCGATCTTGCCATATTCGCGTCATCTTACTCATGGCAGACTTGGCCATTTGAGTTCTCCTACGGATTTCTCTTTCGCTTCCCCCCTGGTCAGTAAGTAGTGATCCCAGATATATTTTGGAAGTTGAGAACTTGCAAATAAATACCTTCAAATTTGTTATGTTTGAGTATTATTTCGCATGTTTCCTCGCTTTAGTGTGGTGAAAAATGTTGTGTTTCACTCGGCAGCAAAGCTTATTCAACTCTCGTGCCTTAAAACCCTCGCATCGCTCAAGATTCCATTTTATGAACCACTCGCTGCGCTCGTGGTTCAAATTCTGGAATCTTTCGCTTGCTCGGGTTTCAATATTTGCACGAGAGTTAAACAATCACTTTGCTCCCTAGTAAAACAAATAACTATTAAATGTTTAACATTTTGGACGCCAATGATCGATGTATGTATAACTCACGTTCTACAAAGCAATATACAGTGTGTGTCTTTGATAACGACATTCCTTTTAAGGGGTGAAAGTACAAGTCTTAATGAACTGAAATTAGCATATTTAGTTAAGGTATTCAAAAAAAAAGTTTTTCATACAAATTAATTCGGCACGCAATGTATCAGTAATAACAATAACTAATAAATTAAACCTAACAGTTGACATATGATTTCATTGAAATCTCGCTCTTAGTGACATCCTGACAATTACAATTAATTACCTACCTACTTACATCCCACATGTCGGTGACACTTTTCGATGACAAGTCCGTCAAAAATCATGACCCTTGTTCATAAGAAAAGGATTTAACAGCCCAGGGTGCCTAGCCAAGTTGCCAATGGCTATCGCTCAGTAGCGTAGTTTAGTTTTCCGTCTTTGTCATTCTTTCTTATAAGTGCGACAGAGACGATTAAGCGCTATCGCTAGGTAATTTTGTGTTAACTAAGAAGGCGGTATCAGATAATAGTTTTGTTTATGTACCGATTGAAAACTTCACATTGATTCAGTTGAAGTGTCAAGATAACATCAAGTTTGTTGATCAACAGACTTTCCTAATAAATTTAATAAAAATGTTTGAACTAGGTAATGTGATTTCTAAGAAGTGATAATGTATGTGCAGTGATTTTTGATATCAGTTCAGTGAATAAAACGATTCAAAATGTGCTGGCTAAGACAGTAAGACACAGAAAGAATTGTTGATGTAAATTTGTTGTGCTCGTGTAGTCCAAATCTCGCATGCTTTAAATTGTAGTATTTTCTAGTAATGGATAATTCAGTAAATAATTTCACGTCGGCAACAGTTCGCAGTTACTTTAATGATTTGATCGAATTAAAATGAAAACGAAACTAGCTTTTCCTCTCAGAAACGTCAAATAAATGTTTGCATTACTTTGCTGCTCAAGATTATTATAAAAATTAATTACTCTTAAATAATAAAGGCAATCGTTATATTATTTTACTAAAATGGTTAACAACACTTTAATCTATCGTTACTTAAAAGCAATGTCGCTATCAAAGACACACACTGTAGACATGCATGTGCGTAAATTCAATTTTTTTTTTGATTTGACACTTTTGTGACGTGGCATCTGAATTAAAGCTAGTATTGGACGTGGCGTCGAAAAAGTTCCTAATCTTTTTTTTACCTCCTCATACAATTTCACCATAGTAAAGCACCAGTATTATTAATATTATTATATTTGATGTTTTTATTTATTTCATTACATTTGTTTATTGATATTTATATTTGGATAGTGACAATGCAACATTTTTAGTCATAAAAGTGTGATAGATCTGATAACTTAATAAAAACGTAACTGACTCTCGTACCACAATTTCCAGGTAGCGTGGTAGCGGCCTGGTTCCTGCCTCCCGACAAAGTCAAACCCGAAGTTAAAACCACATCTATTTAATTATGCACCTTATTGTTATTGAAACAAGGACTGTCTGTGATTTTAGGATAGTGCTGTTAGTACAATAAAATGCCCTGCAGAGAAGAATTTTCTGATGGGTTAAGATGGGGCTGAGATTTCCGTGCAATATGTATTTTTATGATTCGTATCATAATTATTTATGTAATTGCTAATTAATTCATTAATACCTCGATATTTTTTGTAGGAGCTAGAGATTGACAAAATTAAACATCGACAATAACCGTTATCGATGAGTACACTCTATTCTCATAAAAATATTAACCTCGTAAAATCAGGTAACCATGTACAGTATGTGATACATCCACAGGATACAGGATCAGGATCTAGGTTTTTATTGTAATATCAACTACTTCATCACATCACATGATCAGCCTATATGATAGTCCACTGCTGGACGTAGGTCTCTCCTATTAACTATGCGTATAGACGCATTAGGAGGTAAATGCCCATAATCGCCACGCTGTGCAAGCGGATTGGCGACCGCAATAATATGTTCACTATGATGGCGCTGCTGCCCATCATCAATCGTTTATCAAATAATGGTAAGTGACACTTCATTAATCAATCAACTACTTACTTCATATTAATTATTTGCTATGGCGTTAAGGTATATTGTATGTCTTTGTTCTTTTGATGAATACTTATACAAAATATAAGAAGAATAATGTACCGTTTTGAATGTCGTTTGCATTCTTGTTATTTATCGACTACTATTAAGACTTATCGATAACAGTGATGTCGATGTTTAATTTTGCGAACTCTCGTTCCTTCTAGAAAAATATCGAGGTATACTAATTATAGTGTAATTTGCTGCACTTTAAAAAGGTCTGTGTTAAAAATCCTTATGCAGTTATGGTGATATTTTTGCTCTTTTGTTATTGTATATTATTAGGTATGTATTTAAGTATCTACATGTAACGTATATAATTTTTGTTACGTAATTCATTGTGATTGACAAGTTCTGAAAAAAAATCGTATTAAAAATCACTCTCACTCAATAGACTATGGTAAAAATAGCTATAGAATGTATACTCGTATATTATTATTTATGTACAATATTTATGAAATCAGCCAATTATGTGTCATTCTACTAGTAAATATTGCTTTATGTATAAAATAAAAAATGACAATTTTTATCAGGTGACGTTAGTTACCTGGTTCAAAATTCTTTTCGTTGTCTAATTTTGTGTCCCTAAAAAACGTGACGCAGTGGTGATTTTTGTATGAGATGATCTTTTGTTTTCGATTTCTGATGTATGGATTAAAATCTAGCGTGAAAAAGAAATATACTTGCACTGGATTTTTTTATATACTGAGTCGAAACAGCAACTAAAATCGTGACAGATTGGTATGAAACAAGACAACGAAAATACATTTGACTCACCTGATTAAAATGTAGGCACTTATAATTTATAGAATAGAATAGTAAACTATCAAACTATACTTGGATGGCATCTAATCGATGCAATTGATAAATATGTATTCGTAAATGTACTTAAAATAGTGTCAATTAATCAAATATGTATGTACAAAATGCATAAGTATTGTATTTAAAATCGTGCGCTGTGAATGAAGAGCTTAAGAATTTAGATGTAAATTGCGAGAATTTCTATATTATTTGGAGAATTTCACGTTTATTCATAAACGTCTCCTAACTTAGGAAGCCGCTAAGTATTGTTTGTTATCTATACAATGTGCCCATGAGGAAAGGGAAAAAATTCAATAGCGGATTTGTGACCAAATTTGAAGTTAAAAATGTCATATGAAGTTTTCTGGATTCAGTGGAGAAAATTTAATTTTTTCTTAAAACCGTTTTAAACCGTTACGCTATGATAAACGCATTTTAGGAAACGATTTTGTCACCATGTTGTCTTCCCCGGCGCCTGCAGTAACGTACTATTAACTACAGTCATCATTAAGCCGACTTAATCATAAGATGTATGGCTTACAAAATAAATAAGATTAAAAAAAAAAACTACAGTCACATCAGGACGGAGCTATACTAAGGAATGAGATAGTGATATTTACCTCTCGTTCCTTAATATAGCTCCATCCCTACAACTTACGTAATAACTTACGTGTAAGGCTGGCCTAATGTAGAGACAATGATATTGATAACGTACACGTTTTTAGAAATTTAGATTCAAATGTGTTTTTTATGCACTTTTGGTGCAAGTTGAGGAATGTTCCAGCTAGCATTATTGAGTCTTACAGGACATATTGTTTTTTATAATATGATGTATTCCATCAAATTTATCAATTTTGGATCAACACTTACGCAGTCGTCTCTCAGATTACATTTCATTTCAATAACAATAATTTCGGTATTATATAACGAATAATAGCGCGGAATTATTAACGCTTGGTTTTCATTGATATGGTGTAAATCATTTATATGTTGAAGAATTTGTTAATTCAGCCAATTACCCATCTAGAATGTTTTATCGATATTAAACAAATTGTATGACAATGAAACTATAGAAAATTCAATTCGCGTATTTATTTTGACAATTCTTTGGACCTTACGCCACAGTGCTGCTATCACAATGCCCCATAGTGGCGGAAAATGTATCAAATACATATTCAGGTTAACAGGCCTACTACCGCGAAAATCGAAATTCGGAAATTTCGAGAATTTTTCTCTGTCATTCAAACGAAGGCGTCATTAGAGTGAGAGAGACAAATCCTCGAAATTTACGAACTTCGTTTATCGCAGTGATTTTGATTGATGACATTTAAAACGTCACCTCCAAAAAGTCGATATTTGGACAGTTGAATAGGACAGGCTTCATAAATGAGTTTTATGATCGATAGACTACGAAGGTAGGTAAGTGTCGCCACTGCGTTGGTTAGTTTCGCGATGGTACCTACAGCGACAATTAGCGGTACATTTGGTCGTTGAAGAAAAACTACGAGTACAGGAAGCGTGAATAACATATATGTAAGAAAAAGGGTAAAGAAAAAAATAAATACGAAATTGGAATTGAGTTTTATTTCATTTCAGTAAAATTGAAAATCTAAAATATATTTCAATATTTTATTATAAATATACAACTTTTACAAAAATACTTATAGCTAAACTTTATTAGGAATGTTTCCTGATCTATCGTTGACATAGATAACTGACCAACTATAATTCCCTATGGCAAGTAAATAAAATATTCCAAGTACCTGCAGAAATCTTGTTATTTAAAGCCATACAGAGCATTTAAATTATTAAATGCTTTCGAAGACAATGTACAATACGATACGATATGATTCTTTTGTTATGTTCTTATGATTTAACCCCTGGAGTGCCTAGTGACAGATCCGTCACCAGCCAATTGGACTATAGTATACAATAATTAAAGTAATTAATCAACAAGCAAATGTATGGCAGCGGCGTTCCAGGGGTTAAGTCTTATTGTGTAAGCCTTGTATAAGGGTCTATTAAAACATATTTTTATACATAAAATATAGTTAATTCTTACGTATACATACATTTTTATCAGCACAATCTGCGTCTTGTCCTTTGCATGGAGCATATCGATCTATTATGGTACTTCATACAAAGCATTTTACAATTACCTACAACAAATGACTCTAAAAGGTAAAATTATTATTTTACCTTGAAAATAAAACAAATAACAGTAAAAATTATTTATTATTTTACCTTTTACTGTTATTTGTTGTAATTTTTTGTAATTCTAAAAACAAAAATTACCTCGGACATTTCGAAGCCTAGTTATTTATACAGGATAAAGTCCCGTTCTATTGCAATAATGTGCAAAACCGTGAAAGCTTAAATCAATGTATGTTTGCCTTTTTGCAATTTCCTTGCATTTATATTGGTTTAAACTTTAACGATTATCACTCATAATTATTATAATGACAAACGGGACTTAGATCACATTTGAATATTATCTTGACGTTTCGTTTCGGGCATGAAGTTCACCCGTGATCGCAGGCAGACCTTTTTATTTTTTAACGATTATTGATATGCTTTGATATTTGGACAGACATTAGTCACATTATTTTATACATAATTGTAATTTAATTTACCAATAATCACAGAACATTTCCTGACATGTGGTATTGCAGACCAAGCCTAAAAAAAGTACCTACTTACAATGTACCGTGCAATAAGGGAGGATACAGCATTTTTTTAAAGATTGTTAAAAATGTCTTGTTTCAAATTTTATTGCACCTAAAGTGCTCGAGTGGAGATCACGGCCAGGCAAACGCAGCGTAGGACGTCTACCCACAAGATGGACAGACGACCTTATGAAAGTTAATAAAGTTATGGAAGTCGCCGGGACACGCTGGATGCAGGTCGCATCTAACCGGTACATGTGGAGGTCCAGAGGGGAGGCCTATGTTCAGCAGTGGACGTCTTATGGCTGAGATGATGAGGATGATGAAAGTGTTCAGTGTAAATGATGAAAAATGTTATATTTGGGATAAACATTTTATAAGGCGGTTAGCAGGCAAGCACTCTGTCTAGGCTTCTACATTGATGTACTTCTAATATATTGTTATTGAACACGGGACACTCGAAATACATAAGACGGTTATGAAAAAAATATCGTGGGAAAATTAAAGAACGTCAGTTGTGTTGCTGTGTTATTACATATTTGAAAAACACACTACCTAATTTCTGGCCAGATTCGTATTGGTATTCGGCCTTGCTAATATTCAGCTATCTACAGCGTGTGTATTTGATACTGGCGAATATTTTAGTGGCGATTACTATCGGACCTAGGGAACCTATTTACATAAATTTATTTTAGAAATTAAGGTTTTTTTTTTTCATGCAAAATAATTGAGCCCGCAATGTATTGCATCCACTGGTAGCCACATTACTTAAAGTAGACATAAGTATCTAAACGTCATACGAGTCTCATGTCAGTTGGCCGGCATACATTGCTGCTGGGTTGCACTTTAGAAAAATCATTACACCTAATCAACAACAAAATTTAACGAAATGGTTATCTTATACGACTCGTAGGATCAGATATTATAGCTGGATTAATTATTTGCCCGTATTAAATACCCACGCTGTATATTTGCTTAGCTGGCAAGCAGTAATCTACAATTTTTTTTATATTTAGTTAGGTAGGTAGGTTACGCATAATTAATTTATTTAACATAACAACTAATCAAATAACAACAATATTGCTAAATAATAAGCAATAGAGCTTACTTTTATGTGTAGATTTTAGAGTGTCGCTCGCGCATACTGGTATAACTTCCGCCCGCGGCGATAAGTGTACTGCGTATAGTGGTACAAGTCACTTAGCTCAGTATACGAAATTCGAACCAAAAAAAAGGTGTTAGTTATATCAGTAATACGCCACTTTATTTCAAAAACTAGCGGTAATTTCGCCACAAAAATTGTATAGCTTGTAGATGTAAGTATTTTGAACGCAAATAAGCAAAAAAACGAAAATGGTAAAAATGTCACTTGCACCAGTATACGTAGGAGGTGTCGAAATTGTCCATCTTTTACACCGAATACATAGATTTTATTAAGCCCAAGTAAATGTTGATTGCAGTGTATGGGCCAACATTTTCTTAATTTATGACTTGAAACATATCCGAAAGGCAAACCCGTTTGGCATTAGACATTATCGTGTTTAAAAAAGCACCTAATTAATATAATGTCAAGCTGGCGCCATCTAGTAACATAATCTTTACAAGTTTCATGATATTCTTAATATTTACTACTAAACCATCTCTACGACTCTACGTACAATTCAAAATCTAAATACCTACTTAAACTAATTGTAAAGAACACGCTATAACCACTTGTATGCTTTGATTTTTGCGATATACTACTGCTAGGTAAAATAAGTGATGACATGTAGCCATAGCTACATGAAGTATGTCAGTGTATAAGTACAAAATACTGCCCGAATATCATACATAGTCAAAAACACCATCGCAGTGTTACCCTCTGCCACTGTCGGTCACGTGGCATATGTCTTATTATCAACACCATAAAGTTAAAAATACGTCTGAGATACGTCACCTCAGTTGCAGAGGGCTATGATACTAAAAGGAAAGGGCATAAAGAGTATTAGAACATTGTCGTCTGATTACATTTTGGAATCTTTCGTCTGATTCACTTCCTCGCCCTAAATAGGTATCACATTTATAAGGGTTGCGAGAGCGCCATCTATTAGCTTTGACATGACTTAACCAATAAGACACCAATAACAACAACTGTTTTATAGATAAGCAATTCTGATTTTTATTTGTGTTAGATCTTTGACTATAAATGCGCCTGGAAATTTTACGAGCAAATTCGATGAACTTGTAAGTTAGTCATTGCTCATTACAACTGACGAATATTCCTGGCGTAAAATAGTCTATTTAAAAATAATAACTTATCATCGCGGTTGCCTAAAAACTGTATTATTTGTCGATAAATAAAGCATAAAATTACTCTAAGATCGATTACCTATGCTGTACAAATTGTATATTTTAAATATTTTAAGCCCAATTACAAAATTAATTAAGTACATTTATTATTTCAAACTTTTATTCGAAAAATACCGCTTACTCTCTGATAGTAATATCAAAAAATTTGACACTTGTTTCTGAGAGTATTTTCTAACCGCAATTAGAATGGTATTTGAAATTACTGTTGACACAACAGCGTGTAAGTTAATCTAGGATATATTCATAGTTTATAGGTAGTTGGAAATTTCTAAGAATTAACTTTTGACAGTTATAGATTAAATCTTATTAATATGAGGGTAAGGCTAACCGTTTTTCCGATAGAACGTTATATAATTATATAAGGCTCATTTCTAAAGTGTCAAAAGTTAATTATTAGAAATTTCCAACTATAAGTGCAGAGATTTACAAATAAAAGATTAAATTAATAACTCACTACATCTATAAACAACTCTTTTCTTGGTAAATGTTGTGTTTGTTGTGTCAACAGTACTTTCGAATCCGCTTCTGATGCCGGTTTGATAATAGGCGTTACTCATTGAACAAGTTTGGTAAAATCGAGCCTAAATCAAGCACCATCTTAAAATCGTCGATTAAATAAAAGGCACATTGACAAGCAAGCACATCGGCACATATACACACAATTTTTTCTACTTATAAAAATCCATAAAAACACATCAGAAATGTCGACATACGGTAGCAGTACCAAAGCTCCAGATTGCACTAGTACCTATTTGACGTTTTTGACAAGTAAGATTTTTCGATATTTGAATTTCAACGTCGTGGCATAAATACTAGTACAGCGTCGAACATCGGTACTTTACCTTATTTCGTCTCATTACTGCAAATACCAGCTATGTGCACTTATTATGTTATTCGATAGTGAATTTAATAATTAAATTGAATCTGTCAAAACCTGATTCGTGCAGATAGCTGGTATTTGCAGTAATAGGACGATTTGGTCAATTCAATTTAGGTACCTACTATACACAAATAGGTACTTAGAGCGACTGAGTGGACCCTGGACTCTCGAGGGGGGCTGGCGTCAGGGCGTCCATGTTAAAGGTGCGTTTAAACCAAAAGAGCATTCGCTGTTCTAGCGCCCGTTCTACGAAATCAACCAATCACGTTTTGTGTACCGATCGAATTTCGTAGAGTGGGAGGTTAGAGCGAATGCTCTTTAAGTTTGAACGCACCTTAAAACAAATGCAAACGTATGTGCGTGGCCGGAGTACACGCTGTCGAAATCGCTTAAACGCTTCACGCCCCGCTGCACGCGCCGCTTTACGCTCGCCTCTCAGATCTAACATTTAGGACTGATTTTTCAATCTCCAGTAAAAGTATCTGTCAGATAAAATGTTAGCCCTCGTCGGGTTAAAGGCAGAAGCAACTATTTGCTTGAAGTTGGTTTTGACAAATCGTATTTTATGCCAATGACATAGAATAGTTTGGTAAAAAATGTTTTACCGAAATAGTTGGTTTTGCCTTTAAACCGGCGCTCTGTCCTTTTTTGACTAATGATCTGAGAAAAGGATAGTGATATTTTTTAGCTTACGGATACTTGTTTTTAGGGATTGAAAGTCAGCTCTTATTCAAATAGGAATCGCATCGCATTACTTTTTTGTTTTACTTATTATAGTAGATGCAATTAAAACAAAACATCGCATGGGCAATTCAACCGTCTTCCTACAAAACACTTTAAAATGTAACTTCCAGCGTTATTCCTCAAAAAATAACTTAATTTTAATAAGGCACTTCGAAATCAATAGTTCCAAATATTTCATGCTTCTTTACATGTGCGTTGATATGTATCTGTCTAATCCCGTGGGTTTCTCTTCAGGATCAGGCTCAGCAGTCTCTGGTTGTTCTTCCATCTTTATCAGCATTATGGCAGCTATTGATACTGGAAAGAGAGGAAAGAAAGTTAATAGCTGCTCACAAAGTCTACCTTGCTTATGCTGAATTCAAATAGAGCAACGTATTTTTTTACATGGTTGCAAACCAGCAATTCGCCAGACTGATGCTAAAGGTGCATTCAGACCAAACGAGCATTCGTTATTCTATCCCCCACTCTACGAAATCAACGAATCACGTTTTGTGTAACGATCGAATTTCGTAGAGTAGGGGGTTAGAATAGCGAAAGCTCGTTTGGTCTGAATACTCTGAATGCACCTTAAGCTGTTACTACAATTATGGATATTACCTTTAGCCGTACGTATCATGAGTTAGCAAGAAAGTTCGGCGTCAGTTTTACTCGTATATTATCGTTTACTCGATAAGTAATGCTGTCTATCACGCTCGCACTCATGTATTGGAGCGAATGGGATTGACAATTTTACCTTAGTTGCCGACTCATGGTGCGGTGCGGCTACTGCAATTCCAGTGGATTCACAGGCATATTGCCCGATCCTTTAAAAACCTATTTTAGTACAGATGGTGCCTTTTTACGCGCTAGTGCGAGAAGTAGCTCATTTAACGTTAGGTCCAATACTTCGGAGGGCCTGTACTGTATTTGTACTAAAAACGTCGTACGCGACACGGGCAAAAAGGAAATCCGTAACTCGTGTCGATTTAAAACACTCCCTTCGGTCGTATTTTAAAACATCGCTACTGCCTAGAGACTGTAGTAGAGAGTTCATTCCACAGCCGTAGTTTTCGCGTAAGGAAATACAATGTCTTGTCTTTGAATAAACCTATCTATGGCAACAACTGGAGAACCACTTAATTTGCCTTTATGAGTGGCAGTGGGGTCTCCCGGCAATCATCATATCAGCCATAATTCACTGCTTAACATACGATTAGGTCTCCTCTTTGAACCTATATGCGACATCTGATTTGTTTGTGTTTAATTTTACTCCAATATCTTAAGATCTGGCCATGTGGTGACGGCAGTAAGAATACATTTGTCACCACCCCAACTCCTCCTGTGGGTGTCGTAAGAGTCGACTAAAGGGTTGAAGTGTCATTGTGACCATTATTTGATAAAAGATTGATGATGGGCAGCAGCGTTATCATAGTGGACACATTATTGCGATCGCCAATCCGCTTGCCCAGCGTGGCAATTATGGGCATTTACCTCCCAATGCGTCTATACGCATAAAGTCAAATCAAAGTCAAAGTCAAATAATTCTTTATTCAAATTGGAAAAGCAACAAACTCTTTCGAATCGTCGAAGTATTGAAACTACTTCCGGTTCGAACCCTACACCGCTGACCCAAGAAGAACCGGTAAGAAACTTGGCGGGAATTATTTTTTCAATCAATCATGGTACATCTTACAACTAACATGCATTGAAAAAGAAAAACATAAAATTGATTTTAAATAAATTGAAATAGAATAATAATAACAAGAGATGTAAAGTCTCTAAAAAGTCAGAACATTTATAAGTAATAATTTATAGAGAAGTAAAGGTTTCTCTCCGAAAAGGTATATAATAATAACATTATATAATGCAGGTTTGGAGATGTATAAGGTCTCCAAGCGTAAATTATCGTAATTGAATGTCATGACTTTAACAAACTAATAATTAAATCCTAAATTACTCCCACGGTGTTTTATCATTCATGTAGTCTTGTGTACTATAATAAGCTTTAGATATAAGTTTACGCTTTACAAAATTCTTAAATAGTTAATAGGAGAGGCCTACGTCCAGCAGTGGACTATCATAGGCTGATGATGATGATGATATTAAGATCTTCCACGGTCACGTTCCCACACTGTGTCGAAGGTTGATATTGGACGTAGTTAAGATAAAAAGATCCAACCTCTGAAGTATGTCACTGAAATGAACCACTTTTCATTTTCACATAAGACTTCAATACAGTTAACAATTTTTGTGGGGTTTTCTTTTTCCTTACGTCCAATTGCCATGATTACTGCCAAACTGCAATAAGCAGACGGCATTAGAAATCTTCTAGATAGCAGGCAGTGAAGGTACTGTAAAGGTATTAAACTTTTACAGTCTATTTCACATGACGAAGGGGGCTGGCATGATATAGAATTCAACTTTAGAATGCTTGCCGTCTCTGTCATGTAGAAGAATCTAGATAGGAGTGGAGATGAAAATGGACAGGCTTCATGTGAAGATCGATAATTGTATTGATATAATCTAATGAAGAAAAGGTTAATATAAAAGTAATATCGAGGAAGCCCTATTGTTTCATTGTATGCTGAAGTCCTCCCAAAGTACTCACCAGCCAGCAGAGCAGCAACGGAGATGAAAGGCGCAGGGCAGGAGAAGTCCAGCAGAACCCCAACAGCCAGGTTGGAAGCTACTCCTCCTGCTCGGCCCCACCACGCGCCCCAACATACTCCGAGACCACTGCGAAGACAATACCAATCTTTAAATCTGTGTATTTTAAACATAGGGACTAGACTTTAAGACACGTTACAGCTACCAAAGATATAAATCATATAAATATGATGCATTCCGTTAAAAAGTCCACCGATGTACGGTCGAGGAATTTAATTTCCTACCCATTTCGTACCTTGTCATAATAGCTATAATATGACAGTCCTAGCAGCTTTCATATTGATTGTCACTGTGACAAGGTACGAAATGGGTAGGAAATTAAATTCCTCGACTGTACCGTATAAACACGGTTTTTTCTCAAAATTGTGGGTTTATCCAAGTTCTCTTTCGTCACCAGGGGTGCAAAAAAGCGCCGGTCAACGGTGGGCGTTTGTACGGGGCAGCCCATGGAATGCTCCATATAATATGGACAAGACCTAAGAATCGGTAATTACTACACATCTCTTTGATTTTCAGATTATTTTTCTGTTTATTTATTTATTTAATTATCACGGGAAAAACGGGTTTTAATGATAGCTTCACCATATCTTTTAGGAGACCTCGGGTCGGGAGAATTATAGGATAATAAAAAAATAGTTTTTTTTTTTTTTTTTATACCACGTCGGTGGCAAACAAGCATACGGCCCGCCTGATGGAAAGCAGTCACCGTAGCCTATGGGCGCCTGCAACCTCAGGGTGTCACATGCGCGTTGCCGACCCAATAAAAATAACGTTGGCACAACAAATAAGTGGCTCCACTCCACCCGATCGTAAGTGAAAAGTAGAGCCCAAATCGCGGCGGCAACGAACAGGAGACAATTAGTAACCAGGAGACAATTAGTAGTAGTAGTAGTAGTAGTAGTATTACATTTGCTTTACAATTATGACAACCGCATTCTAACGGTTAAATTTCCATCAAGAAAGTTCGTTCTGACAAGAAGGAGTAAACAAAGAGGAAAGAAAAGAGCCTGACAGAAGCGCGTCTCCATTATCACATGATGCACAATGTTTGATTTACAGATTTAATGTTATGTTTTAACTTAGCTGAAAATATTAAGGGCCTGATTCACAACACCTGAATAAAATATATCGTTAGATGGTACTTCCTTTTATGTGCCTGGGGAAAATGGAAAAAAAGGATAGATTTTATCCGACGGTGATTTATTTAGTAATTGTGAAACAGGTAATTAATGACATAAATCAATCAATCAATCAAAGCGTTTATTTGTAAACATAGGTATTTACAGTATGTGGATGGACAAGAATTTCAGAAGTTCTGCTATGCTTTACCCAGAGGTGTACAACAACTAGGTACAACAATCATTATGTAGATAAAGTTACCTTAATTTAGGTGGCAGTGCATGAAGCAGAAGCCTAATCAGCAGCACATTCCCATTCAGCGACGCAGCGTTCAACGCCGCGGCCGCCGCTACCGCCACCCTGCTATTGCTAGCACATGCGCAAGCGCTGGCAGCTAGCACGCCGCACGCTAGCGCGCATGCCAGCGCGCAGGCCGCGGCGGAGTAGCGCACGCCGCGTGCGCCGCTGCGCGAGAGTAGTGCGCAGAACGCGTTGCCGAGCACACAGCAGGCGCCTACTATTAGGCCGGAGGTGAAGATCTGGAATTTCACAAATAAATGAGCAGGATAAAAGGAGTCGATAACATAGAATAGCTAATCATAATGTTTACTCTGATCAAGTAATCACATGTATGAGAGCAAACTTTGACCTATTTTCTGACAATTATTGGGATATTTAATTGAGATAGAAAAAGGCGGATAATTTTAAGATATAGGCGCAATTTATGACGTCGTAGAGATAAATAATTTAAATTTGCGCGTTCTTCTAGCAATGCGAGTACCTATTGTAGTACTGACCCGACATTTTTGATTTACGAGAAGGAACTTTTTTTATGAAATCACATTTTCATTTTCAATT
This sequence comes from Thaumatotibia leucotreta, assembly GCA_025490895.1. Classification (NCBI taxonomy): domain Eukaryota; kingdom Metazoa; phylum Arthropoda; class Insecta; order Lepidoptera; family Tortricidae; genus Thaumatotibia; species Thaumatotibia leucotreta. Next base: position 2,023 of record JALPQI010008344.1, on the reverse strand, counting down.
TGACTGAATTTCTTTACAGAGCGTGGAGTGGGCGTCAATTTTAATATAAGGCAATTTACATTGCTTGCTAGTCATTCACGTCTGATGAGCTTGTTCAAGGATCCGTCCACAATTACCCACAGGAGATACTTACGTCAGCACTAATGTCTCCATTACACTCGACGACATCCGCAACTACACTGGTATTCCTCTCGCTCCAAGTGCTGTTAGATGCGCTGAACAGCTTGGAGTTCTGTGGCAGCGCCCTGCACTCTTGGCCCTGCATGCGCAGAAGCAGCGCTGGAATCCAGAGGTTCAGGCCGAATCCGCTGTGAAATTTAACACGTAATATTTAGCGCTTGTGGTTGAGTGGTAAAACGCACCGCTGCAACGCAACGATCGTGGGTTCGATCCCCGGCTTGTACCAATAAGTTTTTCAAAAACTTACTACGAAATATCATTTGATATTCACACTTTACGGTGCTTTACGGTGAAGGAAAACATCGTGAGGGAACCTGCCTACACCTGCGACCACACAAAATAGGCACGTTTGATGTCGAGTTGCGGAAAAAATGGCCAGAATACAGAATACAATATTTAACCTTTCGAAATAAAGACCAAAAGAAGTAGATACATGATACATATATTTGTCACAAGGCAAGTATAGAAATTATATTATAAATTAAATAAATATCTCAAGGCACATCATTATACAAATCAGCCTAATCTACCAACTATTAGGCTACGGAGGCTACCCAAATAAAAGCAGCGAAGACATTTTGCTAATTTTATCAGCTATGATCCTGATTCTTACTGTTAGTTAGTAGTTAAATGTTGACATTGTTGACTCTAGTATGTGATAAAAATACGTTAGTGTATGCCACCAGTTTTAAACTGCTGGACACTGCTATAAAACGAATAAATACGTGAAAGCTTAGCCGTGTGGTCATGGCAGTATAAGAACACATTTGTCACCACCCCAACTCTTCCTGCGGGTGTTGTAAGAGCTGACTAATGGGTTGAACTGTGACTGATAATTCTTTGATAGAATATTGATGATGGGCAGTAGCGTCATCATAGTAGACGCATTATTGCGATCGCCAATCCGCTTGCCCAGCGTGACGATTATGGGCATTTGCCTCCTGATGCATCTATACGCATACTTAGTAGTAGAAGCCTACGTCCAGCAATGGACTGAGATAGACTGATGATGTGACATGAAAGATTATCAATTATTGTAAGCACACACACAGCTTTATAATTCTGCAATATTCTGTATCTTACTCAAGATACTGTTCTAGGTGCTTTTAGAAGACTTGTTGCTGTTCTGAATAAGAAAATAGGCCAGAAAGTGCACTCACGCAGCCATATTAGCGAAGAATGCAAACAGAATGAGACTGGATTTGACAGCGTAGCTCTTGGAGACGAAGGTCTTCAGGTCTTTGAGGACTCCGATAAACAGAGCCTTTGTTCTGCTGTCCTCTTCACCAAGAGATTTGCCCACGAAGATATTGTCTTGGATCAACTTCTTGATCTGAAATTTAATGTGATCTGGTAAAATATAATTAGTTAATAATTTAGAATGGCATGGTTAAGGGATTAGCCAAATGCCTCTTACATCGAGTGAAAATCAGCCACAAGGAGTAGGTACTGTCAGCTTTAGGTATGTACACCAGTAAGGCTAGCTAGACCGAGTAAAGCTATGCTAGAGAAAAAAACAAAAGATAATCGCTCCCGTGAAAAATAGGACATGAGCGAGTAATTAACTATAAAAATATTATTCATCAATCATCACATTAAGGTGCATTCAGACCAAAGGAGCATTCGCTGTTCTATCCTCCACTCTACGAAATCAACGAATCACATTTTGTGTACGATCGAATTTCGTAGAGTAGGGGGTTAGAATAGCGAATGCTCGTTTGGTCTGAATGCACTTTACCACGGGACCAGTGCCTTCGGCATGGCAGCAAGAAGTACGAGAAGGTACATGAACATGGTACAATGATGAACCAGTGGTAATAGTAGGAGCATGTTGAGTTGATGT